>JAIWQS010000052.1:0-115104 GCA_029891385.1 Erythroxylum novogranatense
GAACTTTTTGAATCTGGTGTCTCATATTCTCCACCATTGCGGTTCTGACTTCTTTATCTTGAGGACGTCTCCATTTTCAACCATAGCCTTCCATGTTTTAAAACATCAAATACTTGACTTGGTCTCGGAAGAAAGTAAACCCACACTTTACGGGGAGTGATCATCAATGAATGTCACGCAGTAGTGCTTTCCACCGATGGATGGGTAGTTGTTGGTCCCAACATCCGAATGCGCAATTTCGAGTTTCTCGCTTCTGGCATTCCGCCACTTTGTTTGAAAGTCGACTTCTACGCTGCTTCCAGAATGCAGATCTTCGCGCGTGTCAAGTTCTCGGTATGGGCAATAGTTTTCCGTAGGAATGCATTAACTTCATTCCTTTTTTCACTTTCGTGTGGCGAGTCTCCGGTGCCGCAAGTTGGAATCTCCACACCTTGTGCAAGCTGCAATTGAACAACATGCTCAAATTGGGTAGAGAGTACCATTCTTCTTTCCTTGCTTGCTGATCATTGCACCTTTGATACCTTCCATTCATCACTACGGAAAGTTATGATGTAGCCTTCACTTCTAATTGTCCAGCTGAGATTAAGTTCTTTCTCGGATCGGGATATGTCGACATCCTTCACTCCGGATAGCTCCATTCGACAGGCTTAACTATACTTCTGGACAATCTTGCGGGGTTGATCATTAAGATACTACACCTGCAAGATTTCCGAGCACATACTTCTCGAAGATCTTTCTCCAAGTTGCATGAAACGATGCTGGTCCTAATATCCATGCCTCTTCTTTGTTTTCTAAGGCGCATATCAAGCGCGTCATTCCACTTTGGTGGAAGCTATATTTGCCTCTGATTGTTCGACTCACGCTTCTGAACCATTCTTGCATTGATTTCGTAGTGCCCAAACTTTCCGCAGTTCCAACTTCATATATTTTTGAGTTTTGGGAAATGGCGAGATTAAGTGACTTGGACCTCCCGTCCTTTGATCTATCACGCGTATCTAGTTTTTCCATCTCTCTACTTCTTCCTTTTGATTACTGCTGGCGAAGCGAGGAGGATGAGGTTTCACTACTTCTTTTCTTGGGTTTCCTCGTTAATTATCGGGCCACTAACTATCCTGAACTTGACTTTATTGGTTCCGTTGAGTTACTTCATTTGATGTGGCTAGCACTAATCTCTGGGAGGGATGATAAAAGTATTAGGCACATATTTCATCATCGAGATCAATATTATTTGTCTTTCGGCGATTGAAGACTTTGTTGAGTTCATTGATATGATGATCTGAGAGAGTGCCTTCAGCCATCTTCAAGTTGAACAAACGCCGCATCAATGTACTTTGTTTCTTGTTGAAGGTTTTCATAATACTCCGTCAATTCCTCCATAAGGGCTTTTGTGGTTTTGCCTTTACATAAAGGCTATATTCGAGATAAGGTCATTCGGATTACTCGAGGGCCTTTCAAAAGCGGTAAGCTGGGTTCTTGATACAAATAATCCTCTATGCATCTTCCAAGATTGATCGATGTGCCATCGAACTTATCGATTCATTGAGCATATCATCCGCGCCATTACTCTCATCGACTTACTAGTTTCTTACGAGGTGAGCAATTGAGTGAAGTGAACCGATCGATAATACCGGAAAGACAAATCAACGAGACTCCTTGAGGCGATATTACCATTCACGTAAAATCCAGGAAAGAGCGGAGGGTCTGAAGACGGTCCTCTTAAACCGCCTCCCGCAGAAGTTACGTGCGGTGTATTTCACATTGGTGAGGCAAGTTTTTACGATCGGAGGATCGCTCACGTGGCGTAATGAAGCATACTAACTCGAAGCTTATAAACCCGAGAAAGTTTTATGTAGAAGATGCATTTCTTTGGCGACTACGAAACATCTTCGGCTGCTCAAGGCTACGATCTGCAAATTGTTAGGAAATTAAACTATTTCCGCACAAAGCGCCCGATAAAACAACGAATTTGATAACGGGTTTGGCAAAATTATCTCTTAAATGCCAAAATTCTTGTATCACTTTTATTGGGAGAAAAACAATGACTTCTAGTGTTTCTTTCAACACTTCAACTCACTAGTGTTTTGCACGCTCTCGACCCTTCTAAATCATCCAAAATTTGTTTCACTAAAATTCTGTCTCTTAAGAGTTATTTTAGTTTTGGGATGAGATAAATGGGAGGAGGAGGGTTTATTATCTTATTTAACCTCTCTCTCCTTTTCTTATTTTCAATATGGGAAAGATCCTTTACCTAACATGCTAGAGGACGATGGATGAGAGATAGCAATGGTTAAAAGCATTCACTGTGAAATTGAGAAAATCGAAAAACTCTTTTAATGCATTTAATAGATGTGTTAATAGGACAAAATCATTTAATGCATCGTTTACAGGAAGAGAGTACAGTGGATTAAGGGATTTGATTAAAAGCTTTTGGTTAATAGCTTTTGACAGTGAGATGGTTTCACAGAAAAAGGGACATCATGTGCATCGTTTTTTTCCCATCTAAACATTTTTGTTGGAGATTTTGTATTAAAAACAAAAATGGTTTTGTTGCTTACCGTAACAGTGAAAATGATGGTTTTTGTTAAAAAAAAAAACAACAACTGGTTTTGTCTTCATCGTGAGGAAGACGATTACGTGGAAAATTTTCTGTTTTTTTTTTAAATTTCAAACATGCCTGAAAAGAATTCTAAGTGGTCCTGAAAGTTTTGTGTTTATAATCGTGTTTATAAACAAGTCCTTATGTTTCTTTCAAGGCCCGGATGTTTCTAAGTTTTTAATAAGTTCGGAAAATTTTCATCTCAGCCCAGACAGATGTTGTTTGGTTGCAAAATGACGTAGAATATTTCTTCATATTGAAAAATGGCCTAGAAATTTTTTTTGTTTTGAAATTATATTCTTTGTAGAAATTTTTTATAAATTCTTCTGAAAATTTGCTGTTTATTAAATAATACGATCAAATAGAATTTAATTTTAATTAAAAATATTTTTCATTACTTTCTACTTGCTTAGTTGTATTCATAATATTTCTCATTGAAAGATGATATGTGTTTGTGTATTCTTTGGATCTAATCTAGTTTTGTACGTATTATTTTAATTCTCCATCCGAATAATTTAATTAGGGCATGGACTAGATGTAATGGTTTTCCAATTATAATAGTTTTTTGCATGTTTCTCCCTATCTAGTAGTGCATATCATTATTTTACTATTTATGCATGACATATGATTAATTTAATTCTCCCATCGAGGTTGTTGTTCATGAATGTGAAATGCATAAGTGAATTTAAGGTCATATTTGTTTTATTCAATTATGTGTTAAAATTGAGAAATTTAATTTTGTTAGTATGCTTAATCTCGCTTCAATATGACATCATTCAATCCTCAGCCAACATCCTAACTCAAAACAAGCTTGAGGGTCCTAACTATATGGATTTGGAAAAGGAATTTGGAGATTTTGCTTCTTACGAAGAGTACAAGTTTGTGCTTTCGATGAGGTGTGTCTGAAAAACACGGTGAGGGTGCCTCGGAAGAGGTTACCAATGCTTACGAAATGGGTTAAAGCCGATGAGATGACGCGATATTACATTTTGGCATCTATGTCAAATGTTTTACAACATCAGCATCAAAGGATGAACCGACTTACAACATCTTAGAGAATCTCAAGGAGATGTTTAGAGACCAGACTAGTGCAACCAAGCAGAATGCACTTAGGAAGATTCTTACTTCTAAATGGAGGAAGGAACTCCTGTTAGACCCCATGTCTTGAAAATGATAAGTCTTCTGAATGACATGAAGATTCTTGGTGCTGAGGTTGACAAGGCTACTTAGATTGAGATAGTCTTGAACACTCTTCGGCCGATTTTCGAGATTCGTTTGAATTATAACATGAATAAGATGGATTTTTTCTATCTAAGTTCTTGAATGGGCTAGTTGTTCTTTGAGACTATTATTAAAGGGGTTACACTGTTGTGCTCAATGTTGGCGGGGTTCTTCATCCGCTTGAAAAGGAGTAAGAAGAGAAAGGCTCACAAGCTTAAGCCTTAAAAAATGGTGCATTAATGGTGCAAAGGGTGTTGTGAAAAGCCAAAAGGCAAGTATTTTCACTGTAAACAACTAGGTAAGCGGGAGCAAGAATGTCCAACTGGATAGCCAAGAAAAAGCAAGGCACATCTCTTTTTATTTTCTAGTTGTTGAAACTTGTTTAGCGGTATTGACTACACTCCAATGGTGTGTATGGTCAGAGCCACTAATCACGCCTGCGAATTCATTGTAGGGTTTTGTGTAACACGCTTGATTAAGTAAAGGAGAAATGAGCATTTTTCGGGAGATGACACCTAAGTTGCATGTTTAAATTGTAGGGAATGTTATTTTAAAATTTAAGAATAATAGAACATTTTGTTAAGGATGTTTTGTATATTCCTTTAATTAGAAGGAATTTAATTTCTTTCTAGTTTGAGTAAGAACGGATTCATTTGTTTTAATGAATTTCATGATGATTCATGTGTTATTAAATTTAGAAACGAATCATTTGTTCTCGCTCATTAATTGATGACCTATTTATTCTTAAAGTTACACGAATAGCAATTTAATTATGAAGTAAATAACTTTGATGTCGTTGTACCATTAAAAGAAAACATCCTATTGAATTCAATCATACTTATCTTTGGCATTTAGGCTTGATCATATTAACTTAGATAGAATTTCTAGGTTGGTCAAAGATGGACCTTTGAGTTCATTGAAAGTGGAGGCACTACCAACATGTGAATCATGCGGAAGGTAAAATGACTAAGAGACCTTTTCGTTTAAAAGGTAATAGGGCCAATGATATTTTAGAACTAATTCATTACGATTTGTGTGGCCTATGAGTATCCAAGCTAGAGGTGGTTTGAGTATTTTGTAACATTCACGAGATGATTACTCGAGGTATGGATATATTTACCTATTGTATCGTAAGTCTAAATGCTTTGAAAAGTCAAAGTATTTAAAGCGTAAACGGAGAAGTTTACATGGAAAATATATCAAGTCACTACGATCGATCGTTGTGGCGAATACTCTCTAGGAATTCATTGCTTATTTATCGAACAAGGAATTACTTCACAATTGTCTCGCACTGGCATGCCACAATGAATGGGGTAGCGAGAAAGGAGAAATAGGGCGCTTATGGAAATGGTTAGATCAATGATGAGTTATTGATTTGCCACTTTCTTTTGGGATATGCAAGTGAAACAACAGCATACATTCTAAATTTAGTTCCTTCTAAGTCAGTACCTCTAACTCCTACAGAACTGTGGACTGGGCGTAAGCCTAGTCTAAGATATGTTCGAATGTGGGGTTACCCAGCCCATGTGCTGAAAGGGAAAGCGGAGAAGTTGGAATCCAAATCAGAATTATGTTTCTTTATTGGCTATCTAGAGGAACGAAGGTGGTTTATTTTATAGTCCAAGGATAAGAAGATCATTGTTAGCACAAATGCACATTACCTTGAGGAGGGTAGATGTAAACCATATTCCCAAAAGCAAATTAACCTTGCGTGAGTTGAGAGGAGAAAACATACCCACTAGAACATTTCCCACAGAACCTAAAACTGAACCATTCTTGGTGGGAGCTGACATTTCATTGCCTGGTCAAAGTAGGAGAAATGTCAGTGGACCAGAATATCAACATCTGTCCAAACAGTCAGCTCCTAATATTTCACTACAGCCTGAAGGTACAGTGGGAGTTATGTTGGAACAGCTGTTGATCAAAACAGACAAGCACAAGAAGTAAGAGCCTCTAACATTTCATGGCCTGTTGTTAATGAAGGACAAGTTAAGGCTATAGAGCATGACCAAGCTGTGGTCCCACCAGTCATTTACTTGTCGGTCTTACAGCTGCAGCAATATTGGCTGAACAACCTGTAGTACTTCGTCGTAGTGGGAGAATAATACGACCACCGATTCGATATACACTTTTGGGAGAAACATTTGACAGAATCCCTGAAAAAGTGAATATCGAACCCGTATATTTAACGATGCACTACAAGATAAAGATCTTGATAAATGGCTTATAGCTATGAAATCTGAGATGGAGTCTATGTACTCTAATCAAGTCTAGAAACTTGTAGAACCACCTGAAAGGGTTAAACCCATAGGAAGTAAGTGGCTTTATAAGAAAAAGAGGGGTGTAGACGGTGAAGTACAAACTTATAAGGCGAGGCTTGTTGCGAAAGGGTATACTCAGAAAGAAGGGATCGATTATGAGGAAACTTTTTATTTGGTAGCCATCTTAAGTCTATTAGAACTCTTCTATCCATTCGGACTCATTTGAATTACGAAATTTGGCAAATGGATGTCAAGATAACTTTCCTAAATGACGATCTTGATGAATGCATCTATATGAAGCAACCAAAGGGTTTCATTGCTAATGGCCAAGAACATTTGCTATGCAAATTGAATAGGTCCATTTATGGACTTAAACGGGCTTCTAGGTCTTGGAATACTTGTTTTGACTAGTCGATCAAAACTTTTGGTTTTGATCAGTGTCATGATGAGTTGTGTGTATAAGAAGTGGAATGGTAAGAAGGTAGTATTTACGGTATTATATGTGGATGATATTACGCTTATAGGAAATGTGTAGGTATGTTAACTTCATCAAGGATTTGTCATCAACCGTTTTGATATGAAGGGCTTGGGAGAAGTTGCTCATATTCTTGGGATCAAGCTTATGCGAGATCGCAAGAAAAGGATGATGGCTTATCACGTGCACTTTATATTGATACTATTCTTGCTCGTTTCACATGCATGATTCCAAGAAGGGTTTTCTTCCTTCGACATGGAATTACTCTATCAAGGATCAATGTCCTAAGACATCGAAGAGATAGAGAGAATGAAGGCGATTCCTTATGCATCTGCAGAGGAAGCCTCATGTATGCAATCTTGTGCACTAGACACGATATTTGTTTTGTTGTTGGCATAGTTAATGATTTGATCTAACCTGGCGAGAACATTGATCGCAATAAACATATAATCAAGTACTTAAAAGAACTAGAGATTATATATTAGTTTACGGTCAAATGTAAGATCTTGTACCTTAGGTTATCTGATTCAGACTTTCAATTTGACAAGGACTCTGAAATCTACCTTAGGAAATGTTTTTGCCCTAGGAGGTGGAGCCATAAGTTGGAGGAGTATTAAACAAACTTGTGTTGCAGACTCCACCATGGAAGCTGAATATGTGGCGGCCTTTGAGGCGACCAAAGAGTAATATGGCTTAGAACTTCCTAATGGATCCGGGTGTGGTTCCAATACCAATCGCCTATTACACTTTATTGTCACAATAGTGGGCGATTGCAAACTCGAAGGAGTCACGAGCCATAAAGGGCAAAACACATTGAGCGGAGTATCACGATACGAGACATAGTTCAAAGGTGATGTGATGGTGATGAAGATTGCATCGAAAACAACCTAATGATCCTTTTACAAAGAGCTTACTCGCAAAGACTTTTGATAGTCACGTGGAAGGAATGAGAGTTAAAATCATAGATGCATGGTTATGAGTCTAAATGGGATATTGATATATATATGCTATTAACCATGCAAATGTAATGGTTATTTTCATTGAACAATTTTTAATTGTATTCAATTGGAGATTTCATAATATAAATATGTGTTAGTACATTTTGTATGTATCTAATCGGACCAGATTGAGAATGGTTGTTTTATCACGACTATTAAAACATATTTTGAGGATATTAGAAATAAGATTTATGTTCTTAATCTTGATTTAGTTAGTATGAGCAAATATACATTGTCTTGTGCTTTAATTCATTAAAGAGTGAGTTTCAATTATTGGGACAATAATACTCGATGAATTGGGCAAAGGTAATTTGTATTTGTGAAATATTAATTAATGATGGAATCCATGTCTTGGTATAGAGAATGATGATGCACTTTAAGTAAGCTTATAAGGTTTCATTGTATAAACCCTGCAGGTGAATTTTTAATCCGACACATGAAATGAGTTGAGCGACAATCTTAAAGATTAAAATTGTTATTTAAATAAATTGTTAATAATTTATTTTATTTGACAAGCATCTGTAGTTCAATCATAAATTTTTAGTGGAATAATTTATGATTAATTATAATAAGAATATACTAGTCTTGTATAGATTCTTATTATAATTTTAGTCTTATTAATTTTTCATGCGGTCTCATGCGTGCCTTAATTGTTTGGATTACACCGCGTGTGTTATTTGTAATTTAAATATGCAACATATTATTTTAAATTAAATAGAAAATATGTTGATTTGAATTACAAATCGCATGATTGATAAACAATGTAATCTTAGTGGTTATTTCTTATGCAGAAATGAGAGAGTTCTCTATATATATATGTGCCTTTCTTCCTATCGAAGGGGATGCTTCTTTTAAAAAACTTAGAGAGAATACATCAACTCTCTCATAATTTCTCTAAAGAAAACACATGATAAATTCTATCTGCCCACCTAGAAATAAGGGTTTCAGAAACAATTAAGGTTACACAATAGAAGACTGTAAGGATAAATAGATTTGCTGAAAGAAGTTTCTTCAATAAGTTTGTCTTATATCGATTTTTGTAATTAGTTTGCCTGTATATATATTTCTGATCTTGGGTTGATTCCACTGCAAATACTATTGATTCTCTCATATAGAGAATCAAACCAATATTTGGTTGTATGCCAGATTATTCACCTGATACGAGATGTGTGGATCAAGTTAGATGGAGCTACATAACTCTCTCAAGTTTACAGCTCAGTCAAGTAAACATATGTTGCTTGGTCTACTGATCACTTTCCCCTTTCACAAGCTGATATAGAGTTACGGAACAGCTCAGTCACTCTCTGTCGAAATAGGATAAAATTTCATATCTCAGATAAGTTATGTTCTTTACGTACTAGTGAGGAGGAATCTATTAACCATATATCCTTTAAGTGCTGCCACATGAACTTGAGTCGGAATAAGTATCTATATTGGATCAATGGGCTAAAACGGAAAAGCAAGAAGGACTTAAAGGTATTTAAGGGTAGTTTTGCAATGCTCATACATTTCATATGGATGATGAGAAACACTAAAATATTCGAAAACCTGAGAGTTTCAGTAAGTACACTTGGATGGAGTTCTATCTCAAGGTAAGGATGACTATTATGATAAAGTTTCAACATCATATCTCAACAAGTATTAAGCAGCTAATGAAAATATAGGCAGAACATGTATTGTCAATCGGTCTTGAAGGTAGCCAAGTTGTACATACTCCAATTGTTGGAGATGATTATCACTTCTTTCGTAATTTCCACCTTTTGTAAATAAATACAGTACTTATTTTTAAAAAGAGAGTAAATAAATAAAGCAAAGTAGTTGCTATGAGAAAATATTTAAGTTAGCTGGAAATACTTAGACTAAATAATTAAAAGAAAGCACCCTATATTAAATATTTAGCTTAAATATAAGACATAAGATTAGAAGAAAATGAGGTAGATATTAGATCATCGATTGAAATTGAATCATATTCACTTTTGGGATGAGTAAATTTTGAAAAACTTGATCAAATTTTGTTTTAATCAATTAAAAATGATTTAATTGTTATCAATTTTTAATTAATTAATTTTAATAAAATAATATCTCTTATTAAATTAATATAATTATTTTATTTATATTAAAAAGTCAATGTAAAATTTATAAAATATCATTTTCAAAATTTATAGAATAATTTATATCTATTATTTTCATACTAAATTTAAAGATTTTGTCACCCTAATTATTCTTGCAAAATATTGCATTTTAATATTTAATACATTTCATTAGGGTCTCAAATGTATCTTTAACTTCATATTGGGCCAACGTTGGCATGTGAACTCTACTGTTAATATCAGCCTGACCATACTTCAGGCTCGACATTTGAAAACAAAACAAAGTTATTTTGGTATTTTAATTAAAAATAGTTTGGACAAGGTCCGAGTCTACGTGAGGTTAGGGATTTTTTTTTTTGGAGTTAAATGAATACAAGAAACAAACTAGAACTAATGTCTCAAGAAGGCCACTAATCTCTAATCAATTTGAAGCAACAATCAAAATCTTGAAGTTAGAGTCTCCTAAAAAAACCATCGCATCTATAACTGAGAAATCCTGCTTAACTAGAAAATCCGCACATTAGTTAGCTTTAGAAAAGATATGCAAAAAAGAGCAACATCAATCTCTTGCCATCAACGTCTTGATATCCCCAATAAGAATAAACATAAGATGTAAACCGGGGCAAGAATTCATCACAAAATTAACTACATTTTGAAAATCAGACTTAAGAATTACTTTTCGGTAGCCACGATTCCAAGTCAAAATTAAACCATGCCGAAGTGCCCATGTCCTATCCCCAAACTTTTCCATGATTTAAAACATTCAGCTTCATCCTCAAGATCCAGCGGTTTAATGAAACTAAACTTTATCTCTAGCACTTGATGAGCATAAACGCCGACATCCTTCAGTTCACAAGACAAAATTGAGATTTTTGAAAGGAATTTCATTGCATAACAGATAAAGGAACATGTAAACTGAGCCTGTCGAAGAAGAGCAGAGGCAATGATTGAAGCTGCGAAATTTCTCGGAAGATTCTCAATGGAATTTTTCCTACGCATTTACCAAAAAGAAAATTTCCTACGCGCAAAGCGAGGTTGAATGGCATGTTAGTGTTTGACTTTTCGATAGAGTTGACTTTTAGAAGGAACAAAACCTTCTCTGTTCAGTTTATAAATGAAGATTCCCATGTCTAGCTTCTTGTAAATCCCTTTTGCTTACCCTTTGCTTAGCTGAAAATGGTCGATGCTATTATTTCTACTGTGGTGGCCGATCTAACCTCCATGGTGCTTAGTTCCATGACAGAAGAGGTGAAGTTGGTGAGTGGAGTGAACGACGAAGTTAAGAAACTGGTGAGCATTTTCAAATCCATTCAAGCCTTGCTAGATGATGCAGAGGAACAACAAGTGAAGGAGGTTTCTGTCAGGAACTGGTTGTTTAATCTTAAAGCTGTTTCTTACGACATGGACGATGTTTTGGATGAGTGGAAAACCTGGATTCAGACATCACAACTCCAGCATGAACCCGATCCTCTCAAGAACAAGGTACTCTCCTTCTTTCGCTGCAACTGCTTTACTACGAGTGATGTTGGTCTTCGTCATGTAGTTGGTGGCAGGATAAGAGAAATAAAACAAAGACTAGATGACATTGCAACTGATAGAGTTAGGTACCAACTTAACTCAACCGACAGATCTGAAAAACATGTCGAGAGATATGTTACCACATCGTTCATTGATACACAAGAAGTAAAAGGTAGAGAAGAAGAAAAAGATAGGGTCAAAAGCAAGATATTTAGTGGAGCATCCAAGCTCCATATCATCTCTCTCGTGGGGATGGGGGGGATTGGAAAAACAACCCTTGCAAAATTGATTTACAATGACAATGACATACAAGATCATTTTGAGGAGAAAATATGGGTGTGCGTTTCCGAGCCTTTTGATGAGATGCGTATTGCTAAAGCAATTCTTGAATCTCTTCGTGGTTCTTCTACGCATGATTTTAGAGAATTAGAGAATATATTAAAAGAAATTCGTGCAATTCTCTATAAAAAAAGATTTTTGCTTGTTCTTGACGATGTTTGGAATGAGAATCCTAATAAATGGAAGGAGTTGAAACATTCTCTCACATGTGGCTTATTAGGAAGTACAATTCTGATAACCACTCGTAAAGAAAGGGTTGCATTACTCATGGGGTGTAATAACGAGAGTATACATAAGATAGGATTTTTGAATTCTGAGCAATGTTGGTCAATAATTAGGCAAATCGCATTTGTTAATGGTGAACGTGATAAATTAGAGAGGATAGGTAAGAAAATTGCAGATAAGTGTAAAGGCTTGCCTCTTGCTGCTACTACTTTAGGAGGACTCTTGCGCTTTAAGAAATCAATGAAAGAATGGTCAAGAGTCTTGGAAAGTGAAGGATGGGAAAGTGATGATCTCTTGGGTCCTTTGAAACTTAGTTATTATGATTTGCCATTACCATTAAAGCAATGTTTTTCATATTGCTCTATCTTTCCAAAAGATTCTAAGATTGGGAAAAGAGAATTGATTGGTATGTGGATGGCACAAGGTTACCTAAAAGGAAAAGAAGAAGATGAAGATTTGGAAATAATCGGGGAGACTTATTTCGAGAATTTAATCGCACGCTCTTTGCTTCAAACTTTGCCCAAGAATCGTGATACTTGTATGTTGCATGACATGGTGAGTGACCTAGCTCAAACATTTACCAAAAATGAGTGCTTGATCATGGAGGTTCTAAACGATACAGATACTATTCAAAATTCTTTATGTGCAGAAGTTCGTCATTTAACTCTCGCACTTGCACAAGATGTTTCAGTTCCGGTGTCTGTCTATGATCTCAATAAATTACGCACTTTGATCATTCGATTATTTGAGATTAAGTCGCCATCAGTGGTTGTTCTTCCCCTTGAGAGTGTGTTTTACCGTTTGACTCGTCTAAGAATTTTAGATCTTCACAAGTGTGGCATTAAAGAAGTTCCATCTTCAATAAGTAAATTAGTTCATCTAAGGTGGCTTGACTTGTCTGAGAATTATAGTCTACAGAAGTTGCCTGAAACCTTATGTGATTGTTACAACTTGCAAACGTTAACTCTCGTCTATTGTGTCAATCTTGAAGAACTGCCCCAAGGGATTGGGAGACTATCGAACTTGATGTACTTAGATATGGAAGGTTGTCGGAAAATAAAGTATCTTCCGAAAGGAATAGGAAATCTCTGGCGTCTTAAAAAGTTGAGTGACTTCATCTTAGGCGTTCATGAGAACGAAGCATCTGTTGCTGACCTAGAGAAGTTGAATAACCTTAGAGGGACTTTGAGCATAAGGGGTCTGGGAAATGTAAGAAAGATCGAAGAAACCAAAGCAATACAATTGAAGAAAAAGAAGAACATTAACAGGTTGAAGTTGAATTTTCATTTTGATGGAGATTTTAGGCTGGAAGATGAAGAAGAGTTACTTGAAACTTTAGAGCCACATTTGGATTTGGAAATGTTACGCATACAGAAGTACAACGGCAAAACGATGTTCCCAAGTTGGATGATGAAGTTGAATCTACTCAGAGAGCTTTGGATCTCTATCTGCGAAAATCTTCAAGAATTGCCTCCATTGGGGAAGCTTCCATTCCTTGAAGAATTATACATAGGGTACATGAGAGTGAAAAGGGTAGGTATTGAATTCATGGGAATTGAAGAAGAAGATTCACCAATGGTGGCATTTCCAAAACTGAAAAAGCTTGTGTTTTCTGAGTTATCGGAATGGGAAGAGTGGGACGATGGGTGGTTGACAGAGAGAATTAAGAAGAAAATTACAGTTATGCCATACCTGCGAGAGCTTAGTATTTGGGGGTGTCCGAGGTTGAACACGTTGCCGTATCATCTGCTGTCGCCGACGATCACCAACTTGGAGCGGTTGAATATAAAGGAGTGCTGTGTTCTTCAACAACGAATAGAAGAACATAAACTCTCTCACATACCTCAAGTCATATTTAAGGCAAGAAGGTACCTTTTAAAGAAAAGGTAATATTCTAATTCTTTATTTACTTCTTTTCAATTAATTGTATTTTTAATATATTGACTTTTATTTTAATTTATAAAATATATTATTTGATAAAAAATAATATCATAGATAATATTCTATTTTTAATATTGTAATTATTTTAAGAAAAATTATATTAATTAATTTATATTAACAATATATTAAAATATAATTAATTCATTTTGAAAAAATCTAATTCTAACTTAAAAATTTAATATTTATTTTGCATATAATTAATTTTTATTTTTAATAAACTTGTAAAAGCAAAGATGGTAAGATAATTAATGAATTATTTCTTTAATTATCGAATGAAATGACATTAAGATATCTAACTTAAAATTTAGCTAATTCATATTTAACTTATTAATTTGCTGGCTTGTTGCAATATTAAGGAGCCCAAATGTTGAAGGATGGTCAGCTTCCAGTACCTGATTGGTCACATGAGCTACCCTGTTTACGTCAATGTTGATTGAATTAAGATGTCAATAATTTCGCAGACTACCTAAGATAAATTTTCAGCACAAATAATTTAGCAATCATAAAGTGAAACACCAAATAACGATCGATGTTTAGTAGCGCATTCAGACAAACTCGCTTTCGTCTGCAGCCTCACCTAAATTAATTACTTTCGTAATTCATAAAATTATAAAGATTGATCAACTCGTAATCTCAATCTACATAATAACCTAAAACCTAACTTCACGTGAAAGATCTTCACGCTAATAACACGACCAACTCGTGTTAATCTCGTCAGACAATTTTTCAAGCTATTTATACTCAAAGACAAAGAACAAATAAAATCAAGAACGCAGCAATCTTTAGTTTCAAACTCTGTCACTACACAGACTGATGGCTGTACACTACTGCACCCAAAAGACACCTTCAAAAAAAAAAAACTTCAACTAAAGCAGCAGTGCAGAAACGCAGCAGCCAACTCCACTAAAAAAACACACAATTTTTCCAACAAAAAAACCCGGTGAAAATCTTCAGATCAAAGGATATCCATATGTCATATTCCACGTTAGCCAAAGAAGTAATTTAAAAATAACTTTCGTTATTCACCAACCTCCCCAAAATTGCCATGAAAGAATTCTTATCCAAGTAGAATTGCACTAGACAGCCAAGACTCCTTTTTAAAATAGAATAACGATAGACAACCAATAAATATCCTAAAAGAATATCTATTAAGACTTTACTTTCAAGTCTGATTCCAAGTACAATCCAATTATTAATAAAGGCACATCTTCAAGTTCTGAAAATTTTCATGTCCAATTTAAATGTCAAAATAAAATACAAATACAAATAAGATGTATTAAATCCTAACAATTGTATCGAGAAAAACTCACCTTGTTGTGATTCCCAAATTTGTGGAATATTTCACTAATAAATCTGAGTAGAACTACATCACATGAGCTACCCCCGGTCAAAGAGAATACCAAAGTACTGGTATTATTTACGTCAATGAATCAAGAAAGACTCTTCTTACTATGGCTTATAGACTTGTGAAATATTTCTTATTTATTTGGTAATATTTGTATTTAGAATTACATTAGGCATGTACATTGCTTCTTCCATATTTTAATGTATTTGAAAAATCATAGAAAAGGCAAAGAAAAGAAAATTACGGAATTGTTGGAAAATCTTTGTTTCTTTCTCTTGGCGAAGGAATTCTACGTCTATCCTTTCATGAAATGTAGCTACTGTATTAGTTATCGGCTATGTTTGATAAACAACAAATTATATTAATTCTTAGTTAATTCTATCAGCGATTAATTGGTAGCTTTATATCAGTTGATTTGATCGATAGATAATATCAGTTGTTTATTAAAAAAGCTTGACAAAATTAACTATTTAATATTGACTGTTAAGCGTGTAAAGTGACTTATGAAAATATGATTTTAAAAATCATAGGACATGAATATTATATTTCTTAGTATTTCGTTGAATATTTTTATAAGAATTTAAAATTTAGATATTTAATTTTACAAAATTAAGTTTATAACTTTAGTAAAAAATATAATAATAATAATAATAATAATAATCATTATTATCATCATCATTCAACGTTAAATTCTTTATTAATATGAATAATACAACGAGCTATATCATATTAGTATTTTTATATAATATTATAAATTTATTATTTAATAAATTAAAATATTTATAATTATAGTATGACACAGATTGCATATATATCATAATTCAAAATTATGAAAAGGATATAATTAGTTTTTACCTATTCATTTTTATTGATAAAAAGCTCATCTTTTTAGCTTTTAGAAATCAACTTATTGAGGTTAAATAAACTAACTAATAAAATATTTACTAAATGCATTAATAGCTTTCTAAAATAATAAAAAGTTAATTTTAATCAATAAACTAAAACAGAACTGACAAGCTGTTTGTCAACTACCTGCATTCAACGTAAGAAGTGGAGTTCTTGGCTTCTATGGCCTTCCAGAATCAGTTGGCTATAATTTTGTTCTTCTTGTTGTTGACCGGTTAAGTAAGTACGGGCATTTCTTATTTTAAAGTTTAGATTGTCATAAAATTAATTAAAATAATAAATTAAAGAATTTAAAATATAATTAAAATTTATATTATTTAAATTTTAATTAAAAATTAAAAAATTAATTAGTTTATACAAATTTATTAATTTATAAAATTAACAATCAATTAATAAAGCAAAATAATTCTAACAAAAGTCAAAATTTTTACAGTCAACCAATTAAATTAATTACTGATTATGTAGTGAGAAACGAGATATTTTTCTTCCTCTTTCGTGGTCACACACTACCTACCATTCCGAAGCATGTGGGTGGCGTATAAGCAACAATCCAGGCCTAGGGTGTCGAGAACCTTCTTAGTTAATCGTGGATCAGTCTTCGAAATCGATACAATCACAAGCGCTTTGATCCATCTAGATTTCTTTGATAAGTAGGTTTTCTATGCTTTAGCCTTTAGTAGTTCTTATGTATTGGCCTCTCGCGCCTTATTTCCATTTTCGTAACCTACCTCTGATCCCAATTTATTTAGATCTGGAATTGATATACTTATGATACATGGTTCGCCGGTGATCGGAGTATGTCGGAAGCTTCTTAGCTCAATTGGCTAGTTGTAAGGAGCTTTGGTTTATTTATAGGTAATACACGCTTGCTTTAATTCTGCTAAGAAGGTTTGTGTATCGTTGGCCTTTAAGATGAGCTTGAGCTTCTGATACTTTGCCTATAGCTATTTGAATATGATTCCGTGCTCGCTCGCATCTCCATGGATTGTGTTTTGTTGAGAGATCTGTCGAGGTATTTTGACTCGTTTCATGGTTTCCTGTGCTTAGTTTTTGTTTTAGTAACCTATTTTGTCTCGTATATTTAACTTCTCAAGTGGCCGAATTGTGCTGTATTTGCTTACTGAATGTTTGTGCTTTTTTTATGCGAGGTTATTGTACGCAATTTTGTGATTAAACAGATATGCCTCATATATTTAGGTTGACGAGATGATATCTGACGTTTAATTGATATGCATTAACTTGTTTCCTGTAAACAGCTGCCAAGCTTCATCTTCTCGGAGTCGGAGTCATCCATGGACGTGATTTACAACTAATGGTGATGGATTGGTAGCAGTCGTCTTCTCTTGATTAGCCACGTCTTGAAGACTAGTGCTACCGTCGAGGGTGTATGATGTTATGGTATAAATTTATTTTTAGTGTTTGTTGGCAAATAAGAGAGTAAAAACTTCTTTCCCTAATGTTTAAGGTATAACTACATGGTGGTAGATGATGATTAGATGGCAAGCGATTAATGAATAGAGATTAGAGATGTTGACTTGTTGTATGTTACTTTGTCCCAAGAGTCAGGACCTTTGCCATGACAGGTGCGCTTGCATGGCAGGTCAAAATCCTTAATAAAAAGTACTTTTTTGGGGTTTTGAGGCGGAGATGGCACGGGGTTTTATTTATTCCCCCGGCTCTCCTCCTTGTTTGTGTGTGCGTTGTTTCTTTGCTTTTCTTCTTTCGCTCTCCTCTATTTCCATATACTTCTGCACCAATTGCTGGACCTGTTCATTGGATGGACTATAAGTATAGCTTGCAACCAAGGCAAAAAGGCTTCTTCATGCTGAATTTGTGGTGAAACTGGCTTTGAGGCTAAGTGATGCCCTAGGCATCCTATCCTCACATTAGGAGTAAAGTGGATAACTTACGTTGATCAAGGTTGGTTATAACTTTCCATCAATTCTGTTAAATATTTTGCTCAGAATAGATTGTTCAATTCCTCACCGTGTTCTTTATCTTATTTGCTTGAACAACATTGAATCACGGATTGACTGTTTACATATTCTCGATCTCGATTGGATACGTGCATGATTTAGTAGAACACTGAACAGCATTGATAGCACAGATGGAAAACTTAACATCGGTGCATGCCTGATCATTTCAATCTCACAACATTAATATTACAGAGTGATCAAGTCTCACGCTTCATCAGAGAACACCATAATTGCCGATTGGACTGATTAAAGGCTGCAGTTCAACGATGACCATTCTCAATCTCAACTTTAGGTAGTCTGCATCGTTCTGCCACCTCTATTTGGCTGCATAAGTTTAAAAAGATCTTAACTTGCCTCTGGCAAGAACAAAGCTCATGAACTCGTGCACACTTATGTCACAAGCCGCAGTTATTCTTTAGTCTCAATTTTGAGGTATGGTGTTGAAAAGCAAATGGTTAGAGAGGCTGCAGGTGGATCTATTCGCTATTGGCATGATTATCCCCAGTATATTCATTAGCTGAGATTTCAGTTGACTAAATTATATACGAGGATCAGGCTTTTATTTATTTCATTAATCTATGCACATAGAACTTATGGACTGATATTGTGCACCAATTGCAACTTGGAGTTTGATCAAGTGTCCTATTACAAATCCCTGGCTGCGCCCATAAATGTGTCGCATTACCACTAACATTTGTATTTACATCGGGTTTTTAATAATTTTGCAAGAATACCCATGGGTCTTGTCTATTTATGCTTAGCATTTTCTATTAGTTTACATGCCTCTGCTGTTGTGTCCTGATTTTGTAAGTGTTCGAGGACAGCTATATTCATTCTTGTATTACAATTCAATATTGTAAAGCTTGTGTAGTTTCCCGTGAATGTAGAAATGGAATATGTATGAAATGTAGAAATTGAATATGTAATTGTCCCAACAGTTTTCTGGGGTACATCCAGCCCTCAGTGGTGAGTTTGAAGAAGCTTATTGCAGATCAGTTGGGACTCGTGTTTAGTTCTGTTTGAGAACAAAGGAATCCCCTTGATTTCAATTCAAAACGTGAGAGCGATTGAGTGAGGATCGCGGCAACTGTTTCAATAGGTGAGCTTTACTTTTATCCTGTTCTATAATTTGTCTATTTCAGTTTTTTAGGACGAGAACTTTGCACCTGGCGACGACCAATGACAACCTCTCTCATCCCTGATCGGTGCTGTTGGATCTGTTAAGTTTTAGCAGTAAACTTAGAACCGAGAACTCAAACAATTGGATTTTCAAGTTACTTTATTGAAATCAATCTTGGCAATATATAGCCTTACAAGAAGAGCTTAACGATAAAAGAAAAAATACAGCAGAAAAATCCTAACAATCCCAAAGAATAGAACTTCCTAAAGAATAGGACTTCTATTTAACAGAACCAAAATAAACAGCTCTTAACATTCCCTCCCTTAAACTTATTCTTCTCTAGACAAGAATCAGTTTAAGTCTGAAACATCACACACACCAAGTTTCTTACGCAATTTCTGAAATGCTTCCAACTTGAGTGGCTTTGTAAATAAATCAGCAAGTTGATCATGAGTGCCACAAAACAATAAGTTGACTGTTCCTTTTTTGGTAAGATCTCTAAGAAAATGAAACCTTACTCTGATATGCTTAGAACGTCCATGTAAAACTGGGTTTTTTGACAGTTTGATAGTTGAAGCATTATCACACCTAAGTTTTGTTCCTTCCACTTGTAAATGTCCAATCTCTCTGAGTATTCTTCTCATCTAGATAGCTTGACTTGCACACGCAGCGGCAGCAACAAATTCCGCTTCTGTGGTTGATAAGGTGACTATTGGTTGTTTTCTGGATGACCAGGCTACTGCTCCTTCACTCATCATGAACACATAACCCGAAGTGCTTTTGCTATCTTCCATATCACCGGCATAATTACTATCAGTGAAACCAATCAATTCTCTAACTCCTCCCCTTTTATAGAACACACCAAAGTTAACTGTGCCTTTCAAGTACCTCAAAACTCTTTTCGCTGCTGCAAAATGAAGTTGCGTAGGGCAAGCCATGAAACGACTTATTAAACTTACCACAAACATTAGGTCAGAACGAGTGGCAGTAAGATACGTCAGACTTCCCACAATCTGTTTGTAAAGAGTTGCATCCATCTTGACGCCATTTTCATCTTTGCAGATTTTTTGTCCAGGAACAATAGGATTACAAACAGAGTTGAAATTTTCTACCTCAAATCGCTTCAAAACCTCAGCAGCGTACTTCCTTTGACATATAAAAATGCCATCTGAACGTTGTATGACTTCAATTCCGAGAAAAAACCTCATTTGACCCAGATCAGTCATATCAAATTCTAGAACATTTAAATTCTCTCAACAATAGTTCATCATTACTGGTAAACAATAAATCATCAACGTACACACTAACAATAAGAATTTTACCGCCCTTCCTTTTAACAAAGAGTGTGTGTTCACTAGAACTGCTTTCGAATCCTTCCTTGATGAAGTAGGCTTCAATTCGGCTAAACCAGGCTCTAGGTGCTTGTTTCAACCCGTAGAGAGCCTTGTTAAGTTTGTATACCAGCTGCTCACTCCCTTTCTTTACATAGCCTTTTGGTTGTTTTACAAAAACATCTTCTTTTAGTTCTCCATGTAAAAAGGCTGATTTGACATCTAACTGATAAAGCGTCCAGCCATTCTGTGTCGCAAATGCTATGATCATCCTTACAGTGTCCATTCTAGCCACGGGCGCAAAAACCTCAGTATAATCAACTCCATGTTCTTGTGTGTAGCCTTTCACTACCAACCTCACTTTGTATTTATCAACCTCACCAAGCTCATTTAGCTTAGTTTTATAAATCCATTTAACTCCTATTTTCTTTGCACCAGCAGGAAGAACGACTAGATGCCAAGTCTGATTCTTCTCAATGGAATTAATCTCCTCGTCCATGGCCGGTCTCCACTTTGAATTCTTGATCGCTTCTTCATAGCTATGTGATCTCAAACCATTAAAAACCAGATTAAAATCATCTTCCATGTTAACATCTTCTTCTTCAGATAATCCTTCACCGGATACATAATCAGTTGACCATATAGGTGGACGTCGACTTCTGCCCTCCCTTAAAACTAATTCTGATTCATTATTTGGTGCAACAATTTCATCAGCAGGTGAGGCAGTAACAGCAGGTGAGGCGGTAGCGGCATTATGAGAAGCAGAACCTGTTTCTTCTGTGTTGTCCCTTTTTGCTGGAATTTCGATGCTTTCTTCTCAAACTAAATCAGCTTCATTCTCAAAATTTTCCCAATCCCATTTGCGATCTTCATCAAAACTTACATCACGGCTCACTATGATTTTCTTTTCAACTGGATTGAACAACCTGTACCCTTTGGATTCACCGCTGATTCCGAACAAAACACAAACCACGCTTTTGTCGTCAAGTTTTTTCCTTTTAGCATCTGGGACATGAACATATCCCACACATCCGAAGACTCGAAAATGGTCGACTGATGGTTTCACTCTACTCCAAGCCTCTTCTGGTGTCATATCTTTTCGATTCAACACATGATTTGCCCACATGACAGCTTCAGGCCAGAACTTCTTAGGTACATTTTTTTCTGTCAACATAGCTCTTACCAGATTCATTACTGTGCGATTTTTGCGCTCAGCTACTCCGTTTTGTTGTGGAGTATAGGTTGTGGTCAGTTGTCTCTTTACTCCATGATGTTTGCAAAAATCGTTGAATTCTGCAGAATTGAATTCTCCTCCTTGTCTGTTCTTAAACATTTTATGGGCATTCCAATCTCTTTCTCCACCAGATTTTTGAAACATTGAAAAAGATAGAATGTTTATGATTTTTCTAGAAGAAAATACATCCATGATTTTCTAGAAAAATCGTCTATAAAACACAGCAAATACCTTTTTCCGCTGCTTGAAGATGGTGTAATTGGACCACATAAATCCGCATGGACAAGACTCAACTTTTCAGAGGCTCTCCACTGACTGGTTTTTGGAATGGGAGTCCGATGTTGTTTACCCTTCATACATGCTTCGCAAGTGATGCTTGGATCAACAATTTGTGGCAGACCTTCCACCATGTTTTTGTGTTTCAAAATACGGAGGCCTTTGTAACTGAGATGGCCATAACGATAGTGCCAAAGCGTTGATTGATCCATATTTGAAACTTGTAGGCATCTTTCTTCACTTGTTGGGTTTGTTGATTCTGCCAGCAAGATGAACATTCGGTTTGCACTCATAATCGATTCTGCGATTTTCCCCTTTTGTGGATGATAAATGCTACATGCTCCACCTTTGAACAACACTGCTACCCCTTTTTCTTGAAGCTGTCCAACGCTTAAAAGGTTGTTCTTGAGTTTCGGTGCTCAATACACTTCTTCAACAATGTAATTGTTTCCTTGCAAAAATAGTTTCACAGTACCCTTTCCAGAAACTTTCATTCTGGTATTGTTTCCAAGTTTGACACTGTGAGTAAAAGTTTTGTCTAAACTTGAAAACATAGTTTCAGCACCACACATGTGATTTGAGCAACCGGAGTCTAGGAACCATGCGTCACTTCTCTTTGCTTCATGAAATTCAACATAGGCCATTAACAGTAACTCATCTTTTTCGTTGAGCTCAGCATAATTTGCTTCGTTATTCTGAGGACATTCATACTGAAAATGTCCCAAGTCATGACATCTATAACACTCAACAGTTGCCTTGTTGAAACTTCTTCTGCCTCTTCCACGCCCCCTTCCTCTGTAAGCTCCTCTTCCTCTGTTGTTTGTGTTTGATCGTCCTTCAACTTTCAGAGCTTGATCCTCATTATTGTTGCTGGGTCGACGAAATTTTTGTTCATGCACCACTAATGAACTCTGTAACTCATCAATGGACATAGTATCAGTATCATTTGATTCTTCGATGGATACTACAACATATGTAAACTTATCTATTAGGGTGCGTAGAATTTTCTCCACAATTTTCTTGTCTGGCATTTCTTCTCCGTTGCTTCTCATTTTATTTGCAACCAGCATTACTCTAGCAAAATATTCTGTAATTGTTTCATCATTTCTCATCTCCAGGACTTCAAACTCTCTTCTTAATGCATTAAGAAGTGATTTCTTCACTTTTTGATTTCCACCAAACCTTCGCTTCATTGAGTCCCAAACAATCTTGGATGTGCTACGGTCCAAGATTTGTTCAAAGACAGTTCGATCAATTGCCTGGAACAGGTAATGCTTTACTTGATAATCTTTGGTTCTAGCATCATCAAGTTGCGCCTGTTGCGCCTCCGTGAGTCTCGTCCCTTGTAGTGGTTCCGAAAAATCATTCTCCACCAAGCTCCATAAACCTTTTGCTCTAAGCAAGTTTTCCATCAATTCACTCCAGTGATCAAAGTGACCATCGAAGTGAGGAATTTTCGTCAAGGTTTTATCGTCAGACATGCTCTCTGTGTTTGATCACTCGAAGATTGTAACTTCTTTCTCTCCTTTTTCAGAAACCCAGTGGAGGCTCTGATACCAATTGTTAAGTTTTAGCAGTAAACTTAGAACCGAGAACTCAAACAATTGGATTTTCAAGTTATTTTATTAAAATCAGTCCTGGCAATATATAACCTTACAAGAAGAACTTAACGATAAAAGAAAAAATACAGCAGAAAAATCCTAACAATTCTATATAGGAATTCCTAAAGAACAGGACTTCTATTTAACAGAACCAAAATAAACAGCTCCTAACATCGGTGACAGGACGATAGGTGGTGTCGCGAGGTATACGAGTTTACGGAGACTTCAAGTTTTGCTCTAGAAGGGATTGTTGGATTTGATTCGCGTTGGAAACCGTGTAGTAACGAATGAGATACTCATTTAATGTCATCTATTCTTCGTGGAAGAATGAGTGCATTTTGGGTTTGTGTTAGTTACGTCAATGCGTTCACGAATCACGCACATCGCTGTTCGTGGATGATCGATGGAGTAGAGTTGCCATTTTGTGTTGCAGGTGATTTAAATTTAAGATCTTATAGCTCGCGAACCATGTGGTCATGGATTCTTCGTATCTTTCACAGATTCTGCTTTATATTTATACCGAAAATGTAAATAACTACAAAGGTCCATCTCTTTGCTCCCACCTGAGATTTGAAGTCCGGCCAAAGATTTTGAAGGTACTCTCTCATTTCGTTCGAAAATGGATAAAAATATGTACTAATATGCTCTGGGTTCGAAAATGGCCTAGCAGATCGTTTCTTTACAAAGAGATATGACTAATATATCTCTTGGGAGAAATTTACCAGCTTGCTTTAACCTCTTTTGATAAGTTATGTGATTAATATGTTTTATTCAAGGACATTATTAAGAGTGGTCCAGTTTTTAAACAAACTTATAAGAAGCCTTATCATCAAATCAACTGCAAAGTATAGAAGAAGACATGATTGTCACAACAAGAAGAAAGCTTATCTTCGACAAGTTGTATCATATAATTCAGCCTTCCAAAAGGCCTTGTAAAAGAAAGAAGCATCGAATTTTTTATACAATCATCACACTTTATTTGAGCATATTTTGATGACATATTTTTTAGTAATGCTGACACAATAGTGTCCTGTGGCTTAGAAGCCATTACGTCAGTATAGCTAAGTAGTGCGTTATCAAAATATGCGCAATTGGAACGTGGTGGTAGTATAAGGAGTTTGGTGCTTCTTCCCTTCATAAGGTCTTTTGGGGGATTTAGTAGGTTGTATAAGTGATTTGGTATGTTAATTCTTCACAAGGCCTTTGGAGGGGGTTCAGTGGTATCGAGTTACTAAACTTCGGCCTGGATTGTTTCACGTCCCAGATTTGAATCCCCGAAAGATAATGGGATGAGACTTGGAGATCATTGTGTCAGCATGGCTAAGCAATGCGTCATCAAAGTATGCGCCAGTGAAAGTTGTGGTGATTGTTTAAGTGATTTGGTATGCTAACCCTTCATAAGGCCTTTTGGGGCTAAGATTTCGCAGACAAATAGAAAGTTACAAGTTTTTCGGAAAAACATATGTGAGCACGAATGGCAAGAAGAGAAGAATGGTTCGATTCTTTAAGAAATCTTCACATTATAAGAAAGTTGATCATCGTTTTTTCTATAGACAACTAGGACATTTTGTGTGTTTTGTCTTCATAAGACTAAAAAGGATGTCAAGTTATTAAAGTAGATGCAATCCATTTTGCCTATTCATTCTTCCAATAATTTTGAAGATCTAATTAAAGAATTTGTAAAGAAACAATGGTCCTTTGTAATTTTGGTTGCAATTGATTTGGAATGGATGAAATAAAAGTATATCGAAGATTAACATCCACCCATTAGATAGGCAATTCGATCTAAGTGAGCATAAAGTCATTTGTTGCGGAGATTATCGAAGAGGAAGGAGCATAAAACGCAGAAGAGTTAGAATCGCAGTTGGGTTATACGGAACGTTTAGAATAAGACCAGCGAATAACATATGTACACGAGTGTAGGGAATGATTTGCAAATTATGTTAAGCGTGTCTCAAACACATGTACAACATGTTAGTTATAAATGAATGATGTTTTTTTTCCGCTCACTTATCTTTCTCTGTAATTCTGTCTTTTCTCTCTTTCCTACAACTAATTTCTGTTATCTAGGAATCTTCGTGTGAGCTACGTTGAGTGACTAACTAATTCTCTCAACAATTTGGTATCAGAGCAAAACAATGGCAGAGAAGGAACTAGGAGAGAGGAGTTCTGAAGATTGGAAGATATCCTGAGAGGACTTATGGAAGCATAAGGTCGGAGTGAGAAAATGTTCGTAGAAGCACAAAACAGGCATGAACAGCTATTTCTAGAAATGCAGGATAAAAGTGAGAGGTTACTCTCGGAGATACAAAATAGGAAGGAGAAATTGGAAAGAGAAATGTGAGAATTATGAACGACACTATCGCCAGAACTAGGGGAAGGAAGTAGTATATCTGATCATACACCTAAAAACAACCATACGTAGGACAATAAGGAGGAGCACGTTACGCCAACGAGGGTGAGTAGAATAGAGTTTCCTTTGTTTAATGGGGGACAATGTGAATCTATGGCTATACTATTGCGAACAGTTCTTCCAGATAGATCAAACTCCAGAGCAAATGAAGGTGAACGTAACCATTCTACACATGGATGAATGTGCACAAAAATGGTACTGATTGTGTTAGTACGTAGAGGAGACCTTATTACGTACCCCAGGATTACGTGAAAGGATAAAAAACGAAGGTAATGCGGAATACCTGGATTCGGTTTCATCTCAAGTTTCGATGCCGATTTCGAGCTCCAAACGTCTCCGAATCTCCCGGATCCTTTAGTGAAAAGCGCTCATCGACTCACGGGCTAGGCCTTTCTACAATTTCCTCAGCGTTCCGAGCTTCTTTAACGGGTCAGGAACCTTATGCTCGTGAACGTTCTCTTTTTGCTTCTGATTAACTGCAGGAGACCTAACCTATATATAGCTTCCATATCGAGCTTCCCCATCACAAGGCCGATTTGGACCAGATCCACACTGATCGGGACCCATTTTTCACTCGAACTTTGACCCATTAATTTAGATCATTTATTGGGCTACTTTATTATCTTTATCTGGATCAAATGACGCAACTTAATCGGTAATTTATTTAAAAACTAAAATTGCAATTAATATTAATCCAACTTTAGAGACATTGACAAAATTGCCCTTTGGGACAAAAATGTCTAACAATCTCCCCTTTGGACTATCATTAATTGCGGTAGACTTTAGTTTAAAAACAATTTAAAAACTCGATTAAGCCACGCAACTGTATAGTCGACTAAGTTTTGAAAAACAAACTTTTGATCCAAAGATAACGAAAGTCCATTATTCGTCATCGCAGGCTTTGATGCATCGAAAAGTATCAAATGCATGTGTCATATGTGACACAGATCCAATACAATCACAAATACCTAATACCCCACTAACATGAATGGAAAAATGGAGTATGGCAAACTACGATGATACCTTTATGATCTAACTGTATCATATTCGTTTGTAGGTCTCAATTTCTCTGGCTTTATGCTAAATAGCATTAGATAAATCCTTTATGTTCTCCAACTGAATGCTAAACTGCATTAAAGAACCCTCTATAGGATTAAAAACTTATATCCCCCTATGTCATGTCAAACTTTATAGCTAGCTATGTTAAACTTTATGCGTCTAAATGACATAGGCATAAGGTCAATCTGTATATATGTCTAATGACCTTCAAATGCTTAAGATTGACACAAATCTTAAGACTTTTATACATACTATGACGATGTATGATGACACGTAATACTGAGGATAAATGATGATCATCACTATCATAACCATCATACTACCATAATACTTCAAATTGTACAAATGTACATGGAGCAAATCTAACGATCCCCTAATCGGCAGTGTCTAATGACATCACAACACCCATACTGTATACTTGTGTTACAAACACAAGTGGGTGAAGCCATTTAGTTAAAGGATCGACTTACAATTCCTCAGTCTTTATATGCTCCAAACTTTTATGTCATTTTTCATGTCAACACCTTATGACTAACTAATTGATCTTTAACTGCTATGACCCTGTGATATTCTTCGTTGTCATTAAACAACACTGTAAGAAGAATGTCACAGTAAAACTAGTTGGGTCTAGCCATTGAATGGACCACAGACCACTCAGAAATTAAATTTCTGAGTTAAACCGTTTTTGAAGTAGTCCCTTGGCATATACTCTGCATGCCTGATCGAGGAAGTTATACGTGTCTCTATGACACACTTCTACGACAATTGTACCATCTGCAACCTTGAACTGTAACCTTAAGTAAACTTTCCATCATCCGAACACATAGCAAACTTCAAACCTGAATTCCCTACGAGGTTCAATCTGTTGACATTACTATATGTCAACATATAATCCTTGATTTCTTTAACTATCTCAATACTCACTTGACTGTATTATGAAAGTCTATAACTAGATTAACCAGATATTGACCAAACAGTCAAACAGTAATCGCAATGTCCTATCCAATATATAGCCAAGCATACATCAGCTATCCACCATACTAGAATACGGAATATTCCTCATAATCTCTCTTTACTTTATTCTTTGGGTGTTGTACCAAAGATTATCTCTCACTGTGAGAGACAAGTGTTACAACAGGTTTACAGTCAACCGTATGAAACCTTTGTAACACATACTTAATGTATGCATTCTTTGAGAGATATGATGAATGTTGAGATATGTCCTGGTAAATCTGAATACCTAGGACAGAAGATGCTATACTAAGGTCCTTATGTCAAGGATCTTGACCAAAGTTGCTTAACCTCATACAACATGATCAAGTGACTTGATGTGAGCAATTTACCATTCATATGTTGTGATAGGAAGATAACTTGCTCCCCTTAACTCCTCTCAACTTCATAGTACAGGCATCCTATAACTTTATTTTTCAAGAAGCTGGAAGAGGTCAGAACCTTACCAATTGTAAGGTATCACCTTCAGGAGATTTACTGTAAACCATATATCGATCTGCATAACTCACAAATCGAGTCAGTACTGTATGGATCCTGGGACCCTACAGATTGTACCTCATAGACCACTTTATAAAAGTTTTTACTCAGGAAGATGGTTATGACAACTTTTTGATGGAATTCTTTATCATCATAAGCTACAATTACTTTTATCACTCAAATGTATCCTACGAGGATACGAGAGAAAAGGTAACACAAAGTCAGCCTTTTCCCTGAGTGACCCCTTATGCAATTGAGCAAGCCATTAAACCATTAAACTTTATCCTGAAATCTTTTAGGTCTCAAACTTTATTTACAACTGACAAGCTTGCAGTTCATGATGCAAATCAACTTGCTTCCCTGACCTTACTATGCTTTATGGCTTACATCTCGTCATTCATCGCGTCCCACCACACATCCGCATTTGGTCGTAAATGTTTCGTAATGAAGAATCGGATCCGTAATATGTCTAATAACATAGCCCAAAGATTCTGATGGACTATGTTGTCGATGGGATAGCGGTCGTCTCACTCGATGGATTTACTTAACTTTATTAGATCTTGTACCTCAGAATCCTCTGTATACGAGCACGAGTTCTGTTCTGACAAGTATGGTACAAAAATCTAGATCTCATCGGATCTAATCAGATGAGTCTTGGATACTTGACAACTATAGTATCCACCCTACTATCATCCGAAAGGTCAAAAGACCCACCATCATAGACATGATATTCCAGAAACTTGGTTGTTCGTGATTCCACTATTCTGGTCCCTCCTTATCTACAGTAAAATCTGTAGCCCTAAAGTGGTTGAGATATTTTACTAAATAGCAATGAAATGAACGAGTATGTAAATTTTCTTTATAAGGATTATCCGACTAAGCCTCCTGAGGTAGGGCAGCCTTTTACACGAGTGTGCACAAGGCTGAGTTTCTAATTAGGTAGATTAATCCTGCTCTGCATTGACTTCTTAAATCCTTTAGGGTGGAGCTATGCCTTTCAGCAACACACCATTTTGCTCAGAACTACTCGGCATAGTGAACCAAGTCACTATTCCAACTGACTTCATATATCTGGCAAACGGACTTTTAAAGTCCTGAATCATCATGTTTGCCATGATATTCTCCTCCACTGTCAAATCTGACTATCTTGATGAATTTTGCCCAACTGGTTCTCAACCTTCAAACTTTAAGCAAGAACGCATGACTTTAAAGTGAAAAATCACCAAGAATTGTCAGAATACTTTATAATTACACTATGCAATTGTATGAGGTCTACCGAAATTTTTATGTATCAGACTCAACAAGTTAGAAGTATAAGTTGGCACCAGTGTCCTTATTAGCCAACTTACTCCTGTGACCATCAGTACATGTTCCAGATCATCTTAATCTAGAATTGAAAAATGCTTTCATTAATCACTCTCTCAATCCTAGCTCTGGAAATGTGACTCAAACTTTATGTCATACCATGTATGACTTCTCATTCATCAGGTCCTTCATATCTTGTTTAGCATGATACGAAGAAGTATATATCTAATCTGGGATAAGACACATTCTATATAAACTGTATAACAAGAAAGTTGCATCTTTATGTTTTACATTAAACCACAACTGTACAACAGAAGTACTAAATGCAAAACTTCAACCTTCAATGTCCTTAATTGATCAAAAGATCACATATAAAATGTGTCGTGTATATTTTAATGAACCTTACTATAAAGTTCAATATATACACCGCTATAGATATCACTTCCACCCCTTTATTGTCGTGCACCATCAGTTCCTCCTTCCCTTATTTGGTTTAATCCTGGATATGAATTACTGCATTATGGGACCACCTTAATCAGATGTTCCACTGAATAGTCACTGATACTTAATGCAACTATCGCAAATTTAAATTCATAATTGATAAACCAAAAAGTAACCTGATGGTCTCAGTCTTCCCTTTAAACCTCATACTACCGGTTTCTTTATGTCTTCATGTCCAAGGACATGTATCGAATCGTTATGACCGACCAAGAAAGGAGAAGATTTGAGCTTTCTACCTTTGAACTTAATGAGCTTCATCTTTGTCTTCCCTTAAGCCGTTTCCAGGACTGTAGGAGTAACTACTATAGTTTCTCCACCTCAGCAACACAATGGGATATCAAAGTATTGAAGTCTCAACATTTTCACAGAAGGTGAAAATGAATTATACTTGATAAGTACTCCATTACTCCCCTTTTCCTCTGTATACTTTATGGAGAATAATACTTTCAATAAGGCACATGTCTCAATACCAGATAAGACTGCATACCTCTGGGAGACTTTATCAAGAAACATTCGTTATATCTGTGTTCGGAAGTTCACTTTGCAGATGGTTAGGTACGAATTTCCTAATGGTCAGCAGATGTAATCTGTTAGACCGATCCTAGGATTCATAGGCTACTTTAAGAGCTATTGAGCCCATGGATGTAATTGGAGATGGTTTACCTTTCCATATGACCATTTCAACTGTAGCTATCTCCATAACCTTCAAAACATCCTCCGTCCAATTCTCCGTTTAATTCTTTATATTGAAACCAGCAAGGGTTTCAATGGCGACACTAATTTGGTTGACTGAAAAGGTGACTTCATGATGATGATCTTTAAATCAGCACAAATATAGGACAACAGCGATACTAAAGCCATTAATAGTATCTTTCTTGAAAACTCGATCACACATATTATGAAACACCTTTAGGCTGAATACATAATATATGCAATTAGACTTTCACACATAAAAGCGATCGGAGTATAGATTATCAACTCCCCTGACACTACCACCTCTGGGAGAATAAATCAGTTGAGCAACAGCCTTCCTCCATCTAATGCCTTTATGTACATTTCAAAATTTTATGCAAGGCCAACACCTTTGAGCAGAATAGGCAAACATAAAATCAGAGACATCCCCCAACATGTAAGCAAAACAATCCAGAATACTGACTCGAAAGGCCACTTTGGTGACTGCATTCTCACCAGCATCCAAAAAGTTTGCAAGCACAAGGGATACATCTTTATGTCATCCTCATATTCTTTATAGGCATATTGTATGTGACAATGCAACCTCAATAAATACAAAACTCTGAATGCACAATCTCATTGTCACACACACGTGCTGAAGACATTCTCCGAAAAATTGATTTGAGACTTTCGTAAACGAAAAATCTCAATAGAGTGACTATCGTGCATCACCGGATACTGAACCGACCTCCTGAGATATGACAATGTCATATATCTCCCTTATGGCAAGTTCATTTCACGAAAATTTACTCAAAAATGGCTTCAGAATGTCTCAATTCCTATTTCCGATTGATTATCATGCAATCTCGAATACTGAAAATGAGACCCGAGACACGAAACCTCATGTATCTCACTCATACGAAGTCCGAAGCATGAAAATTCAATCAAAATCGGATTCAAAATACCTTAATTCATTTTTTGGAGTTAAACTTTAATTTATTACAAATGTAATAAATCCAGAAAAATAAGAAAAGGTTACTTTATAAATTTTTCGGACCCGAAAACTGACCCAAAACACCTCGGGGAAGCTTTACGGGAAATTTAGAATTTTTGGGTGGTTTTTTTGAACACTGTGGGTCGACGCGCCAGATGATGTCATCGCCGACGCTAACGGATGCGATATATCGAAATGGCGATCAGGCTGCGCAGGCGACGCCACGCGCCAACACGCTCCCGCATAATCCGCTCGCCCAGCGTGTTCGGCCCAATGGACGGCCGGATGGTAGCGCGGACACGCCACCGCCGATCCACGAGTCGGTGGGTTTGACATTCGGTCGCAGGCACCTCTCTCTCCCATCTGGAGCGACGTGGCGCAAGAACGATTGGCGGCGCCACACGCCGCCATCGCCGCTGCGCATCCAGCCTTCATGAAGGACGTCGGGCGTGTGTGGCACACGCGCCTGACATTCTCTGTCGCCTCCGACGTCGGAAGCGATTTTTGGCATCCCGGGAGCTCGTTTTTTGCTCCGTTTGGCCCGTTTTCAACTCGTTTTCCGTAGCTAACCTTATGTATACTACTTCTACGCAATCAATCATGCAAAAAAACTGAAAAACGAATCAAAAACAACCGAAAACCAAAAAGAGATAAAAACCGAAAAATCTTCGTTTCTAGCAATCTGATCACGTAACCTCTCTGATACCAAGTGTTAGTACGTAGAGGAGACCTTATTACGTACCCCAGGATTATGTGAAAGGATCAAAAATGAAGGTAATGCGGAATACCTGGATTCGGTTCCATCTCAGGTTTCGAAGCCGATTTCAAGCTCCAAACGTGTCCGAATTGTAGGAAAATCCCGGTGTGTGCATCACATACACACGGTGCGGAAAAAAAAATCCAGGACCTTCCCGAAAGCCAGGATCCATGTGTCCATATAACCAAGTCAAAACATAACGACTAAAGGAGACCGTCTCTAACGGTATCCACGCAGAGGTCGAAAAATCTAACCGGGGCAAACCCTTTGACCCGGGAATAGCTAGAACAAAGTGAAAGAGTGCTAGCTCTTACCTTATTCTTGGAGAGCTTGGTGAAGAAGCTTGAAGAAGCTTTGAGAAGAAGAAGATGAAGCCTTAAAGAAGATGATGAAGAGATCAAAGCTTAGGATTTTGAAACCCTTTCAAAAACCCACGAAGATCACTCTTTCATTTCTCTATATCCCTTTTTTATTCCTCGCGACCATCAACCTCATTTTTTCATCTTATAAGCCATTTGTCCTTAACAATTTAAGGACATTAAATGCTAAAGTGGGAGTTGCTTTCCACGTTAGCCTTTATATATATATATAAAAGATAAGGCTCCTTCTTCTCCTTCCACGTAAACCACACACACACACACACACACACACACAGATATATATATATATACATAAATGCTGAAGTGGTCACACTGGGGTCGGTCCTACCGGCCTACAGGTCCCTGTATGGAAAAAATACCGAACACCTATTTTAGCAATATCGATGTCGCGATCTCATCGGGACATATCCCAATTTTATCGGGATCCATTTAGTCCTATTGCTCTCCATATATTGGATCTCTGTCCAAAACTATTTTACGAATTCTCCGAATCACTCTTATGCGTACGACCCATTAGGTTCCCGGTTATGTTGGTCACTTAGATTAACACTTAATCCAAGTAAGTCATGAGCGGTATCTAGCAACACATCATGACCCCCAATTGATCGGAAAGTAATTGGTTTGATGAATGAACCTATGTTCATTATGAACCATATCACGAACCTTTCCATAGACAATTACTGTGCAATTCGTCCTTTCACCATGCTATACCCCTCTTGGTTATGAGTATGGGCAAAGTGTCAACTCTCACTAGACTGACTACGTCAAATCTAGTCCAAGTGATATCAGTTCTCGTCCTGGGACTCATTACTTTATATGTCACTGAAGACACTCTTCATGACATATGAAGTCCGGCCAGAGATTTCCAAGTAATGACCCTGACAAGAGGCCATGGGTATCATCTTCTGCTATCACAAAAGTGGTGAATCCTTTATTGACTACTCAATTACCTTGAATACCTCAAGTTGCACTCCAATCACCACCCTATGAGCGAATTCGTGTAAGGCAACAAGGAATGGAGTCAAAGCACGTAATCAAGATTCAAGATATCCTCGAGTACCTCAAGTCTAAGGATATTTGCACCATTGCTATGATGAGATTATCACTGACATTAGAATAGGACATCCATGTGATGATCTCATAGCAGGTCATCCAATGTACTTACTACCTCTAATAAGCATTCACATCTCAACCCTAAACATCCCATATTTACAGTTTCTGAGATCCACTGCTTGATCAAATCAAGGAGTTTGAGATGTGCTAGTCTCCGGATTAATGATGTCCGGTTTAAGTAATCCTATGACTAGGATAATTTAGATATCTTGACATAATTGCACATGAAAGGAATCTCAGTAGTATGATCACATCATAATTTCCTTCATGCTATGTCATATATCATGGACTTCTTTAATTTGCTTATAGATCAATACCCATTCATAAACAATGAACAACAAAGTAATGAAATATTCCTTTATTTATTTATTTATTTATAAAGTCTGTACACAACTTTGTACAAAACGCGCTAAAGGCGATTGTCTTTAGGGCACTACTCTAACAATCTCTCACTTGACCTAAAGCCAATCTCCTTGATATCTAATACAATAGGTGAGTAAACGAAAATCAAAACTCTTTTGTGATAATGACTTTATCAACGGATCAACAATATTTTGCTCGGTGGGAATTCTCTCTATCTGGACATCACCTCGTCTGATGATCTCCCTAATCAGATGATATCTGCTGAGTACGGTTTGGATCGTTGATGAGACCTTGGTTCCTTCGCCTGCATTAATAGCTCCATTGTTGTCACAATACAATTGTATGGGCCCATCACAACTAGGAACCACACCAAGTTCAGTAATAAACTTTTTGATCCAAACTTGTTTTGTTGCGTCTGAAGCGGTAATGTACTCTGCCTCGGTTGTTGAATCAGCAGATTGTCTTTTGTTTGGAAATCTTCCAACCGACCGCCTAGTTTGCTGTGAATATATAACTTTGATTGGGATTTAGAATCATCCTTATCGATTGAAAAGCGGCATCTGTATACCAGCTCACTTTGAGATCTCCATCTCCATATATCAAGAAAACATCCTTAGTCCTTCGCAAGACTTGAGGATATTCTCGATACCACCCAATGACCCTCACCAGATCCGATTGGTATCCGCTTTCGTAACACTTAGAGCATATGATACATCGGGTCTCGTGACATAGCATAACATACATGATAGATCCTCGCAGATGCATACGGGATCATATTCATGCGCATCCTCTCATCTTGTGTCTTAGGACACATAGATTTCGAGTGTTATCCCATGAGTCACGGAAGGTACCCTCTCTTGGATTGTTCGATGCTAAACCTCTTTAACATCTTGTCCATGTACGTTGATTGTGAAAAACCAAGCAATCTTTTTTATCTATCTCTATATTAATCTTTATCCCAATGATATAAGTTGCTTCACCAAGGTCTTTCATAGAAAATTGTTTGGATAACCAAATCTTCACAGATTGTAGCATAGAGACATCGCTTCCTAGTAATAATATGTCATCTACATATAGCACAAGGAATACGATTGCGAGTTCCACTAACCTTCTTATACACGGTGTTCATCCGGATTTTATGAAACCAAACTCTTTGAGCACCTCATCAAGCGGATATTCCAACTCTGGATGCTTGCTTCAATCCATAGATGGATTTACGAAGCTTACCTTTTCGCCATCATAGGAGATGAAGCCCTCGGTTGTGTCATATACATCCTCGGCTAGATTTTCATTTAGGAAAGTTGTCTTCACATCCATTTGTCATATCTCATAATCATAATGAGTGGTAATGGCTAGGAGTATCCTAATGGATTTAAGCATTGCTACTGGGCTGAAGGTCTCGTCGTAGTCAACTCCTTATCTTTGACGAAATCCTTTAGCCACAAGCCTTGCTTTATAGGTAATCACATTACCATCCATGTCGGTTTTCTTTTTAAAAATCCATTTACACACTATGAGTTTTATTCCTTCGGGTGCCTCAACCAAAGTTCATACTTGGTTTTCATACATGGAATCCATTTCAAACCTTCGTGGCTTGAAGCCATTTCTAGACTCTCGAACTCTTCAGCCTCTTCATGGGTGGTAGGCTCATTATCTTCTATGAGCAATACGTCATTCTGTTCATTCACGCAGAAATCCATATCTCGAGGAACAAAGCGTATCCTACGTGACCTACGTAACTTCATGTGTTGTAGAAGGTTGAATCCGTTACTTCATCCGTATGAGTCACAGTTTCGAGGTTGAGCGATTGATTCAAGGCATTCGAGCATCTTGAACTTCTTCAAGTTCAATTTTGCTCCATTTGTCTTCTTGTAAAGAAACTCTTTCTCTAAAAAGACAGCATGCTTTGAAACAAACACCTTTTGTTCCTCAAAGAAGGTAGAATTGATATCACATTGTTTCTTTAGGATAACTTACCAATAAACACTTGTCAGACTTTGCATCAAGTTTATCTGACTGTATCCGCTTCATATAAGCAGGACAACTCCAAACTTTCAAATGAGTAAGATAGGGTCTTTTGTTAGTCCACATCTCATGGAGTAACATCAACATCTTTGATGGAACTCTGTTTAACAAATAAACAGGTGCCCTAAAGTGCATACCCCAAAGGATTTTGGTAACTTTGCAAAGCCCATCATCGATCGTACCATGTCTAACAAGGTTCGATTTCTCCTTTCAGCCACACCATTATGCTGTGGTGTGTAGGGTGGAGTCCATTGAGATAAAATCCCATTATCTCTGAGATAATCTAAAAATTGTTGGTTTAAGTATTCCTCACCACGATCGGATCGTAATGTTTTGATACTTTTCCCAAGTTGGTTTTCTACTTCATTTCTGAATTGTTTGAACTTTTCAAATGCTTCATATTTGTATCTCATCAGATACAAGTACCCATATCGAGAATAATCATCGATAAAGGTAATGAAGTAAAGACAACCACTTCTAGCATGGATGGACATCGGACCACATACATCTGAGTGTATTAGGTCTAATACTCCAGTCGCTCGTTCACTCTTTCCCTTAAAGGGTAACTTAGTCATCTTGCCTAATAAACAAGATTCACATGTGTCATATGATTCATAATCAAATGACCCTAAACTACCATTCTTATAGAGCTTAGCTATGCGTCTCTCATTTATATGGCCAAGGCGACAATGCCATAAGTAAGTTGATTTTAAATTATCTCGTTTAGGTCTTTTCGTGTCATTGACATTCATAATTGGATGTGACATATCTAATATGTAAATTCTATTGCATAATGTACCAGTACCATAAAGCATTCCATTCAAACTAATAGAACAACCATTGTTACTAAAAGTCAAATGGAAACCAGCTCTATTTAAACAAGAAATAGACAATATGTCTTTTGTTAAAACAGGTACAAAATAGCATTCATCCAGTTTAAGTACAAGCCCATTGGGGAGTGACAAAAAATAAGTGCCTACGGCTAATGCAGCAACTCTTGCTCCATTTCCTACACGCAGTCTAGTTCTCCTTCATGAAACATTTATTGTCCACGAGGCCCTGATATCATCAGATATGTGTGAGCCACAACCGATATCTAATACTCATATGTTATGATCAGAAACAATATTAACCTCAATGACAAACATACTTGAAGGAGTCGAGGCATCTGATGCCTTCTCCTGCTTCAAGGATTCCAGATAGACTTTACAGTTTCGCCTCCAGTGGCCAGTGTTGCCACAATGAAAGCAAGTTCCTTTTGGTGCAGTTAATTTACTAGACTCCATAAGTGAGCGCAAATTCACACTAGAAGACATCTTCAATAACCTAAAGGAAAGAGAAGAGCATTAGAATATTAATATATGTATGATCATAAGGACTTGCATGACATACATATGGCTCCCACTAGTTTCAAAGAATCCATAACCCTCACTACGAATCCAAGAAACATTATGACAAAGTGTCCTAGTGGGTCGATATCCGACATTGCTAAAAATGACCTTGGGTTTACCCAACAAGCCACCTTAGGTCAATCGGTAGGTATCGGTCATACCAATTGCATCATAGATATCCGACATTACTAAAATGACCTTGGGTTTATCCAACAAGCCACCTTAGATCAATCGGCGGTATCGGCCATACCGGTTACATCACGGTATTATCGACTAGTCTTTATCAACTCGTGATGTATGCACACACATTGAGTTATCAACTCTTGATGCGATACATCGATGTACACTATCCAATTTTGCCTCTGTCACGTTAACCTTGAGTTTACTCAACAAATCAACGCTTCTAGCGGGCCGACCCATTAATCCGAAAATCTTATTTCCATGGTTGAACATATTCAGATAGAGTGAGCTTGGGTTTACCAACAACCGAACTCTATAAGAACTCGTTCTCCCATATTAATGGAAGGCGTTAGTTTTCATATTATGTGAGGGATCTCAAACTCGTCTCATCATCCAAGTTTGTAGGATTATAGTCACAATGACTATATGGAATGATTGAGGGTCACAAAGAACACAGAGATAATGGTTGCGCCAGATATACAGCCAAGATATCCACTAGATTTTACTAGGGGGAAGTCAAAATTATTTCCTGAAGATGATCTGTCCGCAGATCAAATTGCAGAAGAAGCGAAGAATTGACGAGGCATGCACTCTGCACGTAATCCGAGATAAAGCGGCTGCAGCCTATACTAATAAGGAGGAAGACGTCCAAAGGGGAAGAATAAGAACATGAACATTTATTGAGTTCCTTGTTCAGACAGTTCTACGTATTAGCCCTCTGTCTAATACACTGTCTATACAAACACAAGCATTACCCCTGCAAGGAAGATTCTTGATCTCTTTTGTTCCTTTTGACTTAAATCTTCCGAAGTCAAACGCGTTTATTCGTCCACCTACCTTTGAGATCAATGAAGACTACACTCCATCCTCTGATGCTTACACTACTTCAATTCCCTTCACTCCTCCATCAGCAGATATTGATCAAGCCTCCTCATCGATTGATCCACCAGATGAAGTTAGCAGATTACGTGGTGAACTCAACGACATGAAGGAGACGGTGAATGATCTGAAAAAGATGATAGCAGAACCGCTGAAGAGCGTAATCGTTAATCATTTTTGATTATAACAAATAGGGGGAGAGCAGAAAAAGAAGAAAATGAATGTAAAAGGTGAAATGTAAGAGGAGAGGATGTTTAGACAAGAAGGTGTGACCACAACAGATGAAGAAAGGAAGAAGATAAGTTTTGTTTTACTTTTGCAACATCTCAGAATTTTGTTTTCTTTTCTTGTATATAATTTGTTATAGTCAAAAGGAGAGATTGTTAAGTCAAAATGACTTTACATAAATATGATTTTGATGTATAACAAAAGAGATCAAATACAAAGAAAAACAAAAGCAGGCGAACGTAGCGAACTCGCATACGCATTTAAGTTGAGGCGATTAAAGTCAACAAAGACAAAGGCGACATGACGTATGAGACGCAGAGGCAGACGCAAATAAAGCGACGCAGATGCAAATGCTAAGCGACGCAGACGCAGAGGCGCAAATGCAAAGCGACGCAGACGCAGACTTAAATACAAAAGCAAACGCAAACGCAGATACGTAAAAGAAGCGGTACACAAGAGTCGATTGAAAGTTACATGTAACTCAACCGATTAGCTTTCTTTCAAGATTTAAGATTCAAGATTCAATAATCAAGAAGCAGTTAGAGACGAAGGCTATAAATATAAGTCGAAGTCGAAGATTGCAACGTTACGGAAAGTTTACACAAAACAGTTACACAAAAAACTTACAGATACTTAAACAAAATAGCGAGAAAAATTACTACGTGAAAAAGTGATTTACCGAGTGATATTTTTCTCGTAACAAGTGTTCAAATATCTTTTGAGAAGAAAAGTTATGCAGATAGCGCAGAGGCTAAGTGTGAAAGAATCTTGGTTGTAGAGACACGAAGAGGCTCGTGAAAGAATACTTGTAACGATTGAAGAGATAGTGAAATCTCGTAAGAAACTCGAGGATCGGGCGTAGCCCACGGTTCGGGGTGAACCGGGATAAATCTTCGTATCTACCACTCTTACTCTCTATCTCTATTTGGTTTCAAATTTTATCATTACTTACTTTTTATATACATAGTATTGAAAAGTTTGATTAATCAAAATCTATAAAATTCAGAAGAATTTTATTTCTAACAAATAGTTACAAAAGATTTATAAAAAGGGAATACAATTCAACCCCCTTCTCGTGCATTCTAATATCGTTTTCTAAGTGCTGTATTAACATGTGATTCACTTCGTATATATCTGGAAAGTCTCCACATACAAATAATGTCTCCAAATCTTTAGAGCAAAGACAATTGCAGCTAGCTCTAAATCGTATACCGGATAATTAATCTCGTGAGATCTTAATTGTCTCGATGCATAGGCGATCACCTTACTATGCTGCATCAGTACACATCCCAAACCTTGATGCGAAGCATCACTAGATACCACATATCCTCCAATCCCTGATGGAATAGTCAACACCGGTGCGGTAGTCAGCCGATGTTTCAACTCCTCAAAGCTCTTCTGACACACCTCACTCCATCTAAACTCTACATTCTTCCTCAAAAGTTTAGTCAGAGGGGTCGAGATCAAGGAAAACCCATCAATAAATCTTCGGTAATATCCGACTAATCCTAGGAAGCTTCGGATCTCAGACACATTTCTCGGAGCTTCCCAATTCATAACTGCCTCTACCTTCTTTGGATCTACCTGTATGCCATCTCCAGTCACTATATGTCCCAAAAATACAACTTGATTTAGCCAAAATTCACACTTACTAAATTTGGCATACAATTGTTTCTCTCTCATAATCTGTAAAATAATTCTCAAATGCTCAGCATGCTCCTTTCTACTCTTTGAATACACCAAGATATCATCAATGAACACAATTACAAATCGATCCAGGTAGGGCTGGAACACCTTATTCATCAAGGCCATAAAAGCTGCCGGAGCATTAGTTAACCCAAACGGCATCACTAGGAACTTATAGTGCCCATACCTGCTCCTGAATGCACTCTTAGGTATATCAGCCTCCGCTATCTTCAATTGGTAATACCCTGATCTCAGATCTAGCTTAGTAAATACCGAGCTCCTACTGAATCTGGTCAAGCAAGTCATCAATTCTAGGCAACGGATACTTGTTCTTCACGGTCACCCTATTGTCGCGCCTATAATCGATGCATAACCTCAAAATCCTATCCTTCTTCTTCACAAACAACACTGGTGCTCCCTAAGGTGAAACACTGGGCCTTATGAAACCCTTTTCCAACAACTCTTGCAATCGAAGCTTTTCCTTCATTCCACAAGTGTCATCCTATACGGGAAATGGATATAGGAGTAGCACACAGAACCAGATCAATTGTGAACTCGCTTCCGATCCGGTGGTAAACCGGGTAACTCCTCGGGAAACACCTCAGAATTCCTTAACCACTTTGGAATGTCCCGAACGCCTCCTTTCAACCCTAGTATCAATAATGTGGGCCGATAAGCCCCACATCCTCCTCAGTATCAACCTCAATGCACTCATGAAGGATATCATCCTAGGCCGCATCGCCGACTAATTCCTCTGAATATCGCTTCTAGTGACCGGAGATTCTAATACTACCTCCTTAGTGTAACAGTTCATGATGGCCCTATGGGCAAATGAGCCAATCCATGCCTAAGATCACATCTATCTCTCTCAATCTGTAATACAATCAGTGCGCCTTGACTCTACTTAATCAACCTTAACTAAGCACCTTGCATACCTCACCAATAACAAGAGTGCTACTGAGGTGTACTCACCTCAGCCCATCTCTGATAACTCCCTATCACGATGCGATCTACATGCCAAATGCGGTGCAATGAAAGAGTGTGGATCTGGATCTAGCGAGGCAAATGCCTTCAAATCATAAACAAGAAGCGCACTGCAACCACATCCGTGAGTCTTGCGCCTCCGCCTAGTCATGGCATAGAATCGCTGAGGCCGAGGTCAACCGCCTCGACTCGCAGTCCTCATGGAAGAACTCCCAGCTCTCCCTCTATCTCTACCTCTACCTCTCTGTCCAGATCCACCACCTCTGCTCTGTGAATCAGAGCATCACTCCGGATCTCCACTAACACAGGCCGGGTTTCAAGAACAACCGGGACAACTTCTAATTTTGTGTTCGAAGGAGCCACAAGCCAAACAAGCTCTGTCACAGTCCAACACTCTCCACGTGCCTTTTCCCAATACTCACATAGGGGCGCTAGTTTTGCACTATACCCGCCCCCCACTAGTGCTGTAGATCTACCTCTAATTCATTCCGATTTGTCTAAATCCACCGATGATCTGAATGGTGTACTCTGCGCTTACTAAAACTCCCGCGGAAGCGCCTTGACTCTCATAGGCCTCTTTCCTCTGGAACCTTGCCCGATCTCTGCCGCTTCTCCTTCATTAGTGTTCAATTCGATTGAGACAGCTCTCAACTCGATGAAAGTGCCCATATCTCGACCTCGCCAACCTTGTTACGATCTCCATATTAAGCCCATTCTCAAACCTCCGCACTTGTCTTCCTCTCAGGAATCGAGGCGAGAGCATAACCCATCAATTCATTAAATCGGACCTCATAGTCCGCCATCGACATCTTGCTACCTCGTCATTCCAAGAACTTGCATCTTCATGTCCAAGTAGACCTTGGGCATATAGTTGTCTCTGAAGACTCTCATAAAGTCTTCCACTTCAATTGACGAGGCTCAGTGGTACTTTGCACTGGAGCAGGTCTTCCACCTTTAGTAAGTTGGGCCTGTAAGAGAGACCTTGCATAATCGAACCTCTCATCGGGCTCGCATCCATCCGATCAAATACTCTCTCGCTCTTCTAACCATCCTCGGCCTCAAATAGGTCTCTCTGCCGCCATAGCATTGAATCTATCCCTATAATCATCCATTATTCGACCTTTGCATGTGTAAGTCGACTTGTGCATGTGTAAGTCGACTTACGCTACTGTGCACATGCAAGTCGACTTATACCATTGTGCAAGTTGACTTACCTGTCTACTGTTCACGAGCAAGTCGACTTGTGCATGTGTAAGTCGACTTATATGAGAATGCAAGTCGACTTGTGCATGTGTAAGTCGACTTGTGCATTTAGAATTGCTCTCTAATCGGTTAATTTCTCAATCCGTGCAGTTCAAATTCACAATACCAAGTGTAATATACTTTACTTTGATGTACCTACCAATGAAACACTTTCATTGTATCATGCTTACCATGTATAATCATACTATACATGAAAAACATGAAATGGATTAATACACTATTAATCTCTTAGATTTCCAAATAATTTTGTGAATACCAAATAATCTTCCTAAGTATCTCTAGGTAGTCTACACTTTATCAAGACTACTTCGGCACTAGTCACAAAATTGGTGACGGCCAAAACAATCAAGACAAGGAAATATACTAACGAGACGCTAATGAGACACATTTGACATCCGAAAAAATTTTGGAAACCCAATTTCAAGAAAATAATTTTGGAAAGGATACAACATCAATGTAACATATTTTTAATCACATTAAAAATGATCCAAGGCATTGGAACCGAAAACTACACAATCAATCATTCCAAACAAAACAGTTCCAGCAACTTTCTCAAAACTGCCACGCTCTGTCTTTTGCTTAGAAAAATCATTGAAACAATTTCAATAAATTCTGAGAAAATTACAGAGGTTACAACATGTTCACAAAATGCTCCATGAATTTTTTCAGGATTTATTTCCAACAAAAACTCAACCAACCTCAGCAACAAAGCCAATGTTGAATCTGTGTTCCTCAACACAGATATTCCCAGCAGCACACAATAAATTCTCAAATAAATAGTAAATCACCTCGAAAACATTTTTCCATCTTCATAGACATTCATAAACATCTTAAAGACATGTTGGTGAAATAAAATCCAAAAAAAAATTTCTATAATTTATTCTTGAATTTATAAGCATGCTTGTTCAAGGAATGTGCATAAACACAGCAACCAGAACATTAGGGAATAAATTAGCAAAATCATATCAAATCACATTGATAAATTCTGTTCTTCCACGACATATTCAACAACATCTTATGAGCACATCTGGGCAAGAAAATTTTGAAAACAAGATTTCTATACTGATTTCAAATTTAACACAGTCAACATGCATCATCGTCACAACCAATAGGCAGCTCCAACCTTGTTATGATTTCTTCGTTATATACGACACAAGTGGCTATGATACCACTGTAGGAAAATTCCTGTGTGTACATTACATACACATGGTGCGGAAAAACAAAATTTTTTATTCCAGGACCTTCCCGAAAGCCAGGATCCATGTGTCCATATAACAAAGTCAAACCATAACGACCAAAGGAGACCGTCTCTAATGGTATCCACGCAGAGGTCGAAAAATCTAACCGGAGCAAACCCTTTGACCCAGAAATAGCTAGAACAAAGTGAAAGAATGCTAGCTCTTACCTTATTCTTGGAGAGCTTGGTGAAGAAGCTTGAAGAAGCTTTGAGAAGAAGAAGATGAAGCCTTAAAGAAGATGATGAAGAGATCAAAGCTTAGGATTTTGAAACCCTTTCAAAAACCCACGAAGATCACTCTTTCATTTCTATATCCCTTTTTATTCCCCTAACCATCAACCTCATTTTTCATCTTATAAGCCATTTGTCCTTAATAATTTAAGGACATTAAATGATAAAGTGGGAGTTGCTTTCACGTTAGCCTTTATATATATATATATATATATATATATATATATATATATATATATATATATATATATATATATATATATATATATATATATATATATATATATATAAAAGATAAGGCTCTTCTTCTCCTTCCACGTAAACCACACACACACACACATATACATATATATATAAGACCTATTTAAAGAATATTGATGTCGCAATCTCATCGGGACATATCCCAATCTTATCGGGATCCATTTAGTCCTATTGCTCTCCATATATTGGATCTCTCTGTCAAAACTATTTTATTTAATTCTCTGAATCACTCTTATGCGTGTGACCCATTAGGTTCCCGATTATGTTGGCCACTTAGATTAACACTTAATCCAAGCAAGTCATGAGCGGTATCTAGCAACATATCATGACCCCCAATTGACCGGAAAGTAATTGGTTTGACGAATGAACCTATGTTCATTATGAACCATATCACGAACCTTTCCATAGACAATTAATGTGCAATTCGTCCTTTCACCATGCTATACCCCACTTGGTTATGAGTATGGGCAAAGTATCAACTTTCACTAGATCGACTACGCCAAATCTAGTCCAAGTGATATCGCTTCGCCCTGGACTCATTACTTTTATGTCATCAAGACACTCTTCATGACATATGAACTCCACCAGAGATTTTCAAGTAATGACCCCGACAAGAGGCCATGGTATCATCTTCGCTATCACGAAGTGGTGAATCCTTTATTCGCTACTAATTACCTTCGAATACCTCAAGTTCGCACCTAATCACCACCCTATGAGCGACTCGTAAGGCAACAAGGAATGGAGTCAAAGCACGTAATCAGTATCAAGATATCATTGAGTACCTCAAGTCAAGGATATTTGCACCATTGCTATGATGAGATTATCACCGACATTAGAATAGGACATCCATGTGATGATCTCATAGCAGGTCATCCAATGTACTTACTACCTCTAGTAAGCATTCACATCTCAACCCTAAGCATCCCATATTTACAGTTTCTGAGATCCACTGCTTGATCAAATCAAGGAGTTTGAGATGTGCTAGTCTCTCCGGATTAATGATGTCCAGTTTCAGTAATCCTATGACTAGGGATAATTTAGATACTAACATAATTGCACATGACAGGAATCTCAGTAGTATGATCACATCATAATTTCCTTCATGCTATATCATATATCATGGACTTCATTAATTTGCTTATAGATCAATATCCATTCATAAACAATGAACAACAAAGTAATGAAATATGCCTTTCTTTATTTATTTATAAAGTCTGTACACAACTTTGTACAAAACGCGCTAAAGGTGATTGCTTTTAGGGCACTACTCTAACACGAATCTCCCAGGTCCTTTAGTGGAAAGCGCTCACCGACTCACGGGCTAGGCCTTTCTACAGTTTCCTCAGCGTTTCGAGCTTCCTTAACGGGTCAGGAACCTTATGCTCGTGAACGTTTTCTTTTTACTTCTGAGTAACTACAGGAGACCTAACCTATATATAGCTTTCATATCAAGCTTCCCCATCACAAGGCCGATATGGACCCAGTCCACATTGATCGGGACCCATTTTCTACCCGAACTTCGACCCATTAATTTAGATCATTTATTGGTCCACTTTATTATCTTTATCTGGATCAAATGGCACAACTTAACCGGTAATTTATTTAAAAACTAAAATTGCAATTAATGTTAGTCCAACTTCAGAGACATTGATAAGATTGCCCTTTGGGGCAAAAATGTCTAACAGATTGTTCATTAGAAACTGTAATAAAATAGAGATGGTAGAGTGCACAAGAATGGTTCAATCATCATTCTAATAGGCTCTCTCTTTTAAAGGAATACCTAGTTGGTTTCTTTGTTAAGGGCTTAAGCCGGAGATTAATGTCGCGGTGAAGTTACATGAACCACAGTCTCAGCCTTATACGTTGGCTAGGAAAGGTATATTACCCACATCACCTGCAACACTAAGATCACTATTGGTGCAATCTTACAAGGCTTCAAAGCCCATCAGCAGTAGAGACTTTGATGAAAAAAGGCCGAAGGGAGACTGTTTTTGGTGCGATGAGAAATGTACGTTCAGCCAAAATGTAAGAAGAGATAGTTACAGTTCTACGTAGTTTCTGAAAAGAATGACAGTAGGAAGGGGTCAATCGACCAAGAGGTGGAGGATTTGGAGAAAGGTTGTGTAGATAAAGATTGTCCCATGGTTTCCATGCAAGTGATGACAAGGTTCTCTAGCCAGATAGAATTCAAACAAATGTGATTAGTGGGGATGCATCAACGACGATAGATTCACATACTCATTGATAATGACAGTACACACAATTTTGTGGACATTGCGATGGCGAGAAAAGGAAAATGTGACCTCAAGAGATATTGAGCCTGTTTCAATTACGGTGGGCGGAGGATTACAACTACAATGTCGGCGGTGTTGCAAAAACTTGCATGGTCCATGCAAGACGTGCAGTTCAGGACGGATGCTCTGGTATTAACGTTAGGAAACTGTGATATCGTTTTAGAAGTTAAGTGTCTAGTAGGATTAGAGGACGTCCTATGCAATTTCAGAACTTAAACAATGACGTTTAAATGGGAAGGAAAGGTGGTGACCTTGTAGGGGGATCTAGAGGGTAAATGAAGGATTGTTTCAAGCAAAGGCCTTTAGAAAACTCAACAAGGGTCATCGAGTGGACAGTTGTTGATGATACAACTTTTGACTCTAATCGAATATCAACTCTAACAAATGAAAGACGAAAGAACAAGGAAATGTGTTTGACGAGGTTAATGCGGTATTGTCCAATTATGACGAGGTGTTCTAGGAACCATCTTAGTTGCCTCCGAATCACAAATACAACCACCAGATTGTGCTGATGGACGGAGTTGGTACAATCAATGTGAGGCCATACCATTATTCAGGAGCATAAAAAGATACATAGAGAGAGGAAAAAAGATCATTCATTCATAACCAACATGTCGTACATGTGTTAGGAGACACAATATAATTAGTGAATTATTCCCTATGCTCGCGTACATATGTTGTTCGCTAGTCTTATTCTAATTGTTGCATATAACCGAACTACAATTCCAACTCTTCTGTGTTTTGTGCTCATGCTCCTTCATCTTCGATAATCTTTGCAACAATCTCCTTCCCCTTCACGTCTTTGTCTATAAGATTGATTTCAGGAAACCGCTTCTGGAGGTCGAAAACTTACTCCCAGGTCGTATTGGTGTTTTCCCCATCAGAACATTGAATTAACCACTGTGTGATCACTCAATTGTTTTTGGTGATCCTTCTATCTAATATTGCTACTGGAACTTGTTCTGCAGGCATCAAGAATTTGGATAACGATGAAGTAGTACGATCTTGGCCTTTGTGCACTTTTTAAGCTGCAATACATGAAACACCAAATGTATTGTTGCATTGGCTGGAAGTTCAAAATTATAAGCCACCTTCTTAATTCGTTGAATCACCCTGTATGGCCCAAAGTACAATGGGGATAATTTATGAATGCTACTCCTTTATAAAGAAAATTGCTTGTAGGGTTGAAATTTTAATAACACCGTATCTCCAACCTTGAATTCCCTTTCTGAACGTTTAGATCCGCGTACTGCTTCATGCGATTTTGGGCCCTATGTAAATGAAACCTTGTAACATTAAGCATAACACTGCTTACGAAGTAGAAGGTATCCAATTGGAGCTGGCAATAGGCTTTTGAGAGCTTGAAGACGGCCATTATGTCTGCTCCAGTATTGGCATTACCGGACTTCTCCAAACTACTTGTAATCGAAGCTAATGCATGTAGGCAGCGAATTGGTGCGGTACTGCAACGAGATGGCCATCCCATTACTTTCTTAAGTTATTAGAAAGGAGACATCATGCGCTATCTACGTATGAGGAGTTTCTGGCGGTAATTAAGGCTATCAAACAGTGGCATAACTACAGGACTCCCAGGCCTTTCATCATCAGAACTGATCATCGGAGTTTAAAATACTTGTTGGAATAATGTCTGTGAACTTCGTTTCAAGATTCATAGCTACCGAAGCTATTGGGATATAATTTCAAAGTATAATACCCAAGTAGAAAAGAGAATGTCGCAGCAGATTCCCTCTCAAGAATCATGAGTGCAGAAATGTTAATGATATTCGTAACACAAATGCAGAGTGAACTCGTAGAAGATAAAAAAGAGTTACCAGGAAGATGAAGTCATTCGGGATTTAATCAAGACATTAGAATCTAGCAACGCTAAAACCAATGCATACAAATAGAGGGAGGGGTTATTAAGATGGAAGGGACACTTAGTTGTGGGAGCCAATTTGAGACTCTGTCAACAGATCATAGGCATTAGTCATGACGATACCATGGGACGCCATGCAGGTGCAGTTACTACTATGAAGAAACTACAGAAAATGTTTTTTTAGAAGGGCATGGCTCGTGACATGAGGGTTTAAGTTCAAAACTGTATGAGTTGTCAAAGAAATAAACACGACAACTCTGCTTATCCTAGTTTATTGCAACAACTCAAAATACTCGATGGAAGCTGGAAGGAGGTGAGCGTTGATTTTGTGGAGGTTACCTGTTTTGAAAGGGGAGTCTGTTATATTGGTCGTGGTTGATAGGTTTACAAAATATTCTCACTTCATTGCTGTCAAGCACCCTTATTCCACCTGCGATATGGTCGAATTATTTCTTAATAATGTGTTTAAGTTACATGGAATGCTGGAGTCTATAGTCAGTGATTTCTTGGCAAATTTTGGCAGGAGCTTTTTTGGTTGCAAGGGGTTAAGCTAAAATACTCAACAGCCTACCATTTACAAACAGATGGGCAAACGGAGGCCGTAACAAGATTCTCGAAACCTATTTGTATTGTTTCTGTGGAGAAAAACCTCAGAAGTGGGGAGAGTGGTTGGTGTTGGTGGAACGATGGTACAATACTACTTACTGATCTGCCATTAATACTACTCCGTTTGAAGTTTTGTATGGTTATTTACCCCCAATGTACACTCCGTACATTGTAGGAGATTCAAAGATCTTAGAAGTTGATAGAGTTTTACAGAACAGGAAGGCTATGCTTAATGTTACAAGGTTTCATTTACGGAGGGCCTAAAACCACATGAAGCAGTACGCGGATTCTAAACGTGCAGAAAGGAAATTCAAGATTGGAGATACGGTGTTATTAAAACTTCAACCCTACAAGCAGTTTTTTTTAACAAAGGAGGGCAATCAGAAACTATCCCTATTGTACGACGAGCTATACAGGGTGATTCAACGAATTGAGAAGGTGACTTATAAGTTAGAATTTTTGGGCAATGCAGTAATACATCCAGTGTTTCATTTATCGCAACTTTAAAAGGTGCATGAAGACTAAGATCGTACTATTTCATTGATACTCGGATTCTTAACGTCTGCAGAACGAGTTCTAATAGCAATATTGGACAAAAGGATCATTAAAAGACACAATCGAGCAGTCACACAGTGGTTAATTCAATGGTCCGATGGGAAAAATGCCATTGCAACTTAGGAGTATGTTTTCGACCTCCAGAAGCAATTTCCTAAAATCAATCTGATAGACAAAAACGTTAAGGAGAAGGAGATATGTTTTCGACCTCCAGAAGCAATTTCCTAAAATCAATCTGATAGACAAAAACGTTAAGGAGTAGGAGATTATTGCGGAGATGATCGAAGATGAAAGAGCACGAGTACAAATGCAGAAAAGCTGAAATCGTAGTGGAGTTATACGCATCGTTTAGTATAAAACCAGCGAACATATGTACGCGAGTGTAAGAAATGATTCACTAATTATACAGTAAAACCTCTATAAATTAATATTGTTGGGATAATAATATTATTATTTTATAGAGATATTATAATGTGATAAATTAATGTTTATTAATTTAAAGAGATTTTTGTAATTGATTGAAGTTAAATTTTGATTACATAAAAAATATTGTATCTTAGAAAAATTCATGATTAATTGTACTTTGGAACCAGTTACGTGTAAGGAAGCACTTATCGCATCTAGAACTCTTTATAATTTTTTGGTACAGTTTGAGAATACAACACCAGAAATTTTGGATGCAATAAGAAAAGTTAAAGATGAGCTCCAACTAAACTTAAATTTTAAGAAAAAAAACAAACAACACTATAATCATATTTCACTAAATTGTCTTAATTATATTTATGTAAGTTTATATAATTATTAATTTATGATATTAATGAGACCGTATATTTGCATAGGGATATTTTGAAAATATATTATCTTATTATTTTATCAAAATTTATTAAATTTTAACTGACTTAGGTCAGGATTAAAAAAAATATTATTTTAAAGAATTTATTAATATACTGAGTATCAGTTTAAAAGGTTATATTACATTATGCGTGCTGGTTGGAGCTGGCCTAATTTGATCCGTAGTGTTATTGAACATAACGGCATCAATTGTCAGCTCTCTCGAATTCTGATTTCATTTGCACAAGTGTCGATTTGCTTTGCTTTAACGGTAAGTACTTAAATAAATTGCATTATTTCCAAAGCTTACACTTATTCAAAACTGCAGAACATGCCGTTTTTTACTTGTTGGGGTTCTTCAGATCTGTCACATCATATAAACTGTATTAGTTAATACAAAACTGAGAGCTGTGTGTTCCCGACAGGTTGGGGATAGTTGAACGTGCTTCTCATGACATGTAAGCTTTTTAATTACATCTTTAAAAGTTTCAAGTTGTAACATTGAGAAAAATGATATTACAGAACTCATTGACTAATCGAATAATTACGTACGACCTTTGACCAAGACAGAGACATGCTAGAGTGCGCGTGCGAAACATGACAAACAAGCACATAAGTCGGAATGGCGTTGATGGCGGTGAAGGAGAACAGCAGGTGGCTTTAGCAAAGTCCAGAAAGTCCTGACGCCGGACCCTGGTATCGTGGAAGCAAACAGATCCAATAAACAATCGGGACATGAATCACACCTTAACATTTTTTAAAAGAATTAAAATAAATTTTACTGCTAATTTAATTTTTTTAAAAATATTAATAACACTCTAGAAGTTAAATAGAGTTGGATTTGTATTTGCTCATAATAATTTGGATAATATCAAATATTGATATGTTATTAGAAATAACTATTTTAAATCAACTTGTAATTTAAACTTGAATATTTTGTAACCATTTCAATAAAATTTAATTTTTCAAAACTAAGACCAGAAGTTAAAAAGCTAAAATAAGAATTTCAAGATTTAAAAATAATAGAAGAAGATTATAATTAAAAAATAGACTCTTAAATTAAAATTAATTGGTTTATTTTAATTTTACAAACTGATTAGTTTATAAAAATGGTTGATTAATTAATAAATTGATTAGTTTTAACTAAAAAATTATTAAACTAAATCAAATTAAAACTGAATTGAAAAATTATGCAATTCAAAATTGTTCATGTTAAACCACTAAAATAATGGTCTTCCTTTTATATATTTCATAAATTGAGTTTTTAATATATTTATTTAATAAATAATAAATAATATAACATTAATATTAATCTGATATTTAATTAATGAATATTTTAAACATTTTTAAATTGTTAGGGTTTATATTTTATTTGTATGTTAATTTTCAGTATTATGCTACCTTTGTTTTTTTTTTTAAAAAAGAGCAAAATGGTATCACAAACAAGGTTAAAGGTTTAATCAGACAAGTCTAATAGAACAGAAACCATTTGGTCTCTCAGGTTCTGTTGGTTGGTAACTGGTCTCTGCTTCATTCACTTGGTATGCAAATCCTACCTTGCTGTGTTGATTGATCTGATGAAAAGTTTGTGACTTTTTATGTTTTTCCTTTCTGTGTCAGCTGAATCTCTGTTGGGATTGGATGTTTTTCTTTTTCTTCGTCCGTTGTAACCGATCTTGAGATCTGTCATCTGTTGTCTTGTGAATGATTGTTCAATTACGGCACTTTATGTGAAATATGTTATTCATTTCCAATATATCTAGAGTTTAAACCCAGGCTCAAGATCAGGTACCAGAACCACTCATGTTTCGTCGCAAGAACACTTCTTCTCACAATCAGGAAGATGAAGACCTACACCATCAGGCCAAGGTGGTGATTAAATTGCGTGTTTCTGTGTTGACACTGTAATTAACCTGTGTATCTGTTACAATACTGCTTTGCTAATTTCCTGTTTTGGTGTACAGATCAAGGAGCTTAAGGATGCAATTGGTCCTCTGTCTGGTCGGAACTCCCGGTTCTGCCCCGATGCATGTTTCAGAAGATATATGGTAGCTCGAAACTGGAATGTAAATAAAGCAAAGAAAATGTTGGAAGAGACACTTGAATGGAGATCATCGTACAAGCCTGAGGAAATTCGCTGGGTAGGTGATCTTTAAAACTGAGTGTGCACGTCTTTGACCTTGGAAGAACAAAATTTTCCCCTTATTTCATTGTATTGTCAGCCTGAAATCGCAATCGAAAGTGAGACCGGAAAAGCATATAAAGCTAATTTTCACGACCGTCAAGGAAGGACTGTTCTTATATTAAGACCAGCAATGCAGGTATAGAATTGGAATGACTTGATTCCACTAATTTTTCTTAAATTTGAACTAAATGCCATTGCAACTACTGCAGAATACAACAGGAAAAGAAAACCAGATCCGGCAGTTGGTGTACCTCTTAGAGAATGCAATCCTGAACCTTCCACAAGGTCAAGAACAAATGTCCTGGCTGATAGACTTTACTGGCTGGTCCATGGCCAACAGTGTTCCCATCAGGACTGCCCATGAGACTTCCTACATACTGCAGAACCACTATCCTGAGAGGCTAGCCGCTTGCTTATGTACAATCCTCCTCGGATTTTGAAGCGTTCTGGAAGGTTTGAATTCTAATGCCCTCACTGCACTCTGTTCTGTGACAACTTGGAAGTTATTGATCCCCACCTGATTAACACTTGAAATCATACGGCTTCCCACCAGTACTAGTTGCTGTAAGAGGCCAATGCTGCTACACACTGATGAAGCTTAAAATTTCCCTCTTCCTTAGTAATGACACAAATCAGCTTTGTGTTCTGATCCAATATATTGCAGGTTGTCAAGCATTTCTTGGATCCCAAAACTTTTGAAAAGGTGAAGTTTGTCTACCCTAATAAAAATGACAGTGTGGAAGTCATGAAGTCGTACTTCGATGAAGAAAACCTTCCCAAAGAGTTTGGAGGAAAAGCCATATTGAAGTACAACCATGAAGAATTCTCAAAGTTAATGATTGAAGATGATCTGAAAGCTGCATCATTCTGGGGATTTGACTACAAGGACTCATGAAGCCAGTAACGGTTTTCATGGAGCTGAAGCGGCATCAAAGTCGATTGGCTCCCTAATCTCTCCAGCTAGCTATTTGGATCTTCTAATGGGCAGATCTTCATCTTTGGCAACCTTCATTTGGCTACGAACATTTTCCCTTCTCTTTACTCTTAACATTTCTCTTGCTGACACTGCATTTTCATGGAAAGTGTACGCATAAATCAGATCACCCTATTTTCACCGGTATTCATAACTGTATTGGCCACATAGGTTGAACTACGTTGTCCCTTCACATTAGCAGGAAGCACTTTATCTGTCAAACCCGTCTAGAACACAGTATCTGAAACAAACTACAATTCAAGAGGAAAAACAACAAAAAGTAGGGAAAAGTCCTAATTCAAAAGTCAAAATATGGTGTCAGATGACCATTTTTCAAGCATGAGTGTTAGGTGCTTTTGGATTTTCAGAACTGGGTATGCTACATCAGGTAAGAGGGATCAAACAAGCCTTCTTTTGAAGTTTCGAGAGGTTGCTTGGTAAGTGCGAATCAGTAATCCAAATTCTACACCAATTCCAACACAAATGCCAAGTCCAATCCCTACACCAACCCTGACACCTATTTTGAACCAGGACAATTCGCCATCTTCACTTTCTAAATTCTCCTTCCTCCTCCTGTACATGTTACCATAATCTTCTTCAGTTTCCAATTTGTAACTCTTGTACTATGCTACCTGCAAAGCATAATTGTGATGATATCACAAATGAGGTGCAGAATTTACATTCCTACTATGTAGCCGTTAATGACTTAAATCATAGTAGGAGCAAAGATAAGGGTGGCACTAAACTGAACGAAGTTCAATTCTAGAGATATACATACCTCAGAAATGTGTCAAAGCACACAAGCCAAATAATCAAACAGAGGAGATTTTTATGTTTTTTTCAGCTCAAAGGGTTGAGTTTTACTTAGATCAAACTAAAGGAATTCCAGTCCATGGAAGGAAGATTATAGAGCTGATTAATAGTAGCCTACATACCAATATCCCAAAAAGTGCAAATTTATCGGGACAGAACCAAAATAGGCCCTTCACATGGAACAGGAAAGAGCACATGCAGCTCTGCAGATTGGGGGCTTTTATAAAATTATATTGATTTAGAGACCTCTTACTCAGTATCCATCAGTGAACAAAACTTGTTTCAGTTTGCATTGAATCATATTTACCTATAAGCATACAAAGATCCATCTAAATGATTTTGGTTGTGTGCTTCAGGATCTTCCATACTTGGAGACAGAAACATTAAATACTTTGCTCCCGTAAGCTTACGTAAAGCTGAACGAGAATTACTATGAAACTAAAGGGACTAAATCCAACAAAACACTCGGTCACCTAGGAGACAGAGGGACCACTTGTGGAAAACAGCCTCCTTCCATTAATGTCAGGCTCAGAGCCTGCCAGTGAAAGGATATTGAAAACAATGTAACAGAAAGGATGAGGAGAGGTAGTTGAGTACTATCTCACAGCTTGGAGACGGTGCTCTACCCATACCCGTGTCATCTAGGATAAGAGGCTCCATGCAAGTTCAAGTATCAATGTCTAATGAAGCATGAGACCCTTTAAGACAGCGAAACATGTTTCAGTACAGGAAACAGACAACAGTTTAGAACATCCCGTCTAAAGTTAATAATTGGGTAAGTACAGAGAATATCTGCACAGAAACATGGGGCTGTTTCAGGCAGTACAAGAACACTTCTTAATGCAATGTCTGATAGTGGTAATCAAATGAATTATCGCCAAGTTTGAAGAGTTTTTACCTTAAGGTCATCACCAGATGAATTGTTTTTGAGGGATTCTGTTGCCTCGTTCTCCGGAATTGCATCCAACACACCCTTTCTATTATGCTTCTTTCCATAACTAAGCTGCATAATCTTGGTTAATATGATAGGCATTCCTGATAAACAGCCTGTAATGTAAACTTCAATGGTTGGTGATGGTGACTAGGGATAGGTTATGTGTTTTCCCTTTAAGAAGCCAGTACCACTGTAATTGCAGATTCACAAGTCATACTCCACCTCTTCTCATTGCCTTTAAACTCCCCATTTGAACCATTGTTGTTCGACATTTGAAGGACCCCAGAAAGAATAAGACGATCTTTCTCATACACTTCAAATTTCACACTCCCAGTTGTCCTAATACTATCTGTGCTTACAAATGTAGCTTCTTCAGATTTTTTATCTATTCGATCCCTTCTAAGAAGTGACGAGATACCGTCCGAACACATGCCACTTTTAGCATCATAACTTCGAATTGGGAATCAGGAGTTAGAGGGATGTGGTTGAGAGTAAGAAACTCGGGGTCAAATTACCAACCTGAAAATTACTGATCCTAACATAAAAGACTCTCAAATCAAACCAAGATGAGGAAAATTTGGTGCGAGACTGAAATGGTGAGTATCTGACACACTGAAGATTGCAAATTTCTGCTTCACCATTGCTGGATGCTTCATAAGGACGCTCCATGAAGATCATCCGAGCTTAACCTCATAGAAACCTCCCAACTTAGATTGAAATGGTAACATGTAAAGGACCGTACAAGTGGCAATCAAATACTCAGAAAAAGAAAACCTGTTGGAAAAAGAAGCAAATCTTTGTTTACCCAGATGAACCCAAAGAGGAATCTTTAACTGTTCTATAAGTCTGACTGACACTAACGAAACACGCATGCACAGGCTTCAACACCTGTTCAGGAACAAGAAAAACCGAAAACTACACACAAATTTAACAAAGAACGAGTCAGAGGTACAAAACCCACGAAGCTAGGCTCAAGTTGACAACAAACACATAAAAATCAAGAGATAAAGAAACCATCTTCATCTGCAAGTTACCTGATTTATGTGAGCAGGAGCAACAAACAATGAAACAGAGCAAGCAACCTATGATCTGCCAAACCCATGACCCATTCACTTTTATTCTTTTTTGTTCGGGTGATCATCACAAAGAAGAAGAAGAACCTATCAACTCTTTGAAAATGGTGACTCAAAAGAGAAAATTGCCTTTTTTTGGAATGAAATGGAAAGAACAAACGTGACACATTACACCCCAAACATATCCTCTAGCAGGATAGAGAGGAGAAAAATGCCACTTTCATATACCTAACAAACCAAAATTGCCAACTTTAACCAAACTAAAATATATTTCCAACCACATTATGAACTAGAGTAAAATTAGGCTCACAATTTTTATAGTTTTCTAATATTATGTTCATGTTGTAGTAAAGCTTACATGGATTGTGACGTTTGTTGTCGCTGTCCGTACGTGTCTATCCTTGGCAACAATGCGCCGGAAGGAAAGCTAAGAATATTTTTTATTCAATTTAAATTTAGATTTAATTTAAATTGAATCAACAGGAAGCAATGATTAGAAAACTTATCTCAGGTCAGTCTAACCTGAAAACTAAAAAATTTTAAACTGTTTAATTTTTATTTATTTTAATAAATTTTATTATTAAAATTTATTAATTTATTAATTAATTAGACAAATTAATAACTTCTTATTAACTAAAATGAATTAATTAATGTTTATTTTTAAAAATTTAGTTAAACTCAAAATTTTCGATAAATAGATAATCTCTTTTAATTATATTTTAAATTTCTTAATTTTATTTAATCATTTATCGATTTTATGACGATCTAATATCAATTAAATTTATTAAATTTTAAAATTCTTGTTTTTCCATTTAACTTCTGGTGTAGTTTTTAAAATATTGATTGAATCAACTTTATTAATGATTCAAAATTTCAACTTTGCATGTATCATTAGTGATTCAAGTTTAAGAGTTTTAAAACCTTAATTAGTCTTAATATAGTTAGAAATTAAATACTTGGCAATGATAATTCATTAAATCCATTTCTTAAATTACCAAGTGTTAATTTTGGTGTATATGATTGAAATTTTATTACATATTTTAAAATTTTTAGTTAATATATTCATAAAGAACAATAATTGCAAATATTTTTATTAATATTTAAAAATAGGAATAAGATATAAAGTTGATATGGTGAATTAGTCCAAACATAAGTGGAGGATCAGGTTTATGCATGTCAAATGGGCCAATAGCGGCCTGTGGCCGAACAAGCAAGAGCTGGCCCAACCAATGACCAGATGGATACAAATGGCTCAGGTCAGCCTCATCTAATTATATTTTTTAAAAATGTAAAATCAACATTATTTTTTGCATTTCAATCGAGCCGTGCTCGACTTAACTCGACTCGTAGTCTAAAAAATTCATGTCAAAATCAAGTCGGGTCGAATCGAGCTTAAATTGACATTCCTAATAAGGTTTTAAAAACTTATTAGCTTGCCTCTTAAGAATTTAAGCTGACCAATTCTCTCTGTATAACTTAAAACTAAAAAGGATTATAGGTTCAATACTTTCTGATGTACAAAATCATTATATAAAGATAAATGCAACGTATACATGTATGTCAGTATAATAGAAGTGAATTTATGTAAGAATTAAATAGTTAAATATAAGTGATTATTAAATGAATCAATAATTTAAAGCAAAACAATTAATTTGACTTAAACAAATAATAATAAATTTTTAATATGGAGCAATTCCATTGGTTTAATATGAATTATATATATGCAAATACATACTAAAAGCATTTTGACAATCAACTGATTACATTATCGTTAATTAATTCTATCAACTGTTAGTTAATAAGGATTATATCAATGATTTGATCAATGGATAAAGTAACTATTTATTAAAGATGTTTGATAATATTAGATGTTTAGTATTAGTTATTTATATATAAAATAACTTATATTGGCATGACTTAAAAAAATGAAACAAGAGTATTATATCTTAGTATTTATTTGAATATTTTATAAAATTTTAGATATTTAATTTTACAAAAATTAAGTCAATAAAGCATAAATCGTATATTATTATTATTATTATTATTGTTGTTGTTGTTGTTATAAAATTTTATTAAAAATGGAAATTAAAATGATAAAAACAAAAATCAAAACGCTCGTGACACTTAATTTAAAACCAAATTAAGTATTTTTTTATTTTTATTTTATCATTTTAATTTTAATTTTATAAAATTAATAGTAAGTAGTAACACAATTAAATTAATTTTTTATAAAACATAATTAAACTTAAAATGACAAAATAAAATAAAAAACTTACAGAATGTGACACTTATATCACACCTTGTCACAGGCATGATAGTTTTGTTTTTAAGAGTAAAATAAAAGATATAATTGACTTTTTGCATATTACATTTTCAATAGCCGAGTAAAACACTCCTATACTCGAACGATTTCCTTTTCAATTGATTGAATTAATTTCACTAACTCAATCAGCCGTTTACCAAATATTTCCATCAACTAATTCATATGTTAAATCAATTAAAATTTTTGAAACTGCTAAATTTCAGCTGATAAGATCTACACCTTGAGGCATGATGATTGATGGGTTGTCCTCCAACTTTTGACTTCAAAGCTATTTGGGACCCTAAACTAACTATCTTTACCCATACATACGTGTTTACATTACACTTAATAGACATAAACACCAAAAGATGTTGATTAGGAAACCTAATTCACTGTTTAAACCATAAGACAAGGCTTTGATTGTAGAATTTGTCTATCAAAACTGTGAATCATTATTCATTTAATTGATTGATGTGAAATTGTCTGCATTTGTCTATATTGAAGTAGCATTCAAAGTCAAATTTGATTTAAAATTAATTAATAAAATTTAAAATATCTCTTGCTAATTATAACACAAACTTTACTTATAGACCTAATATCAACAATGTACTTGTATTATTGGAAAAAATATGAAAAATATTTGCTTTATTATCAACTAGAAGATGAACAAGCTGCTGAACTATTGGAGTAAGCTTATAAACCTTTGATCATCTATTATGAAAATTGTATATTTTCATAACGTTAGTTTCTTTATACGTTTATTTTTTTTAAGTCCACAAGGTGTCTTAGGAGGGTCTCAACTCATGAGAAGGCGTCTTTAAGCCATCCACTTTTAAACTAATCCTCGTCTTAGAGATTGACTGTAAAGGGAAAGATCTTGGTCAAATAGATTTTTCCATTTTCAGGACTCAAACTTAAGACCTCTGGTTGAAGAATGAGAGTGCTGAACCATTTACACCAACCTCTTTTTTTAATACACGGACTTCTTAATTAGTTAGAGAAACCGAACATCAACAAATTTACTTAGGTAAGTAACATGAGACTTTAAGAGTTATTTATAGTAACATTATTGGGTCTCCTTATCACATGATCAATACATACTGATTTATATTGATTAAGGTCCTTTTTTCTTTTGCTAGATTGAACTTTAAAATAAATAATAAATAATTCATAATTCATAATTTTGAGCCAAACAATTAAATTCACAAAGGTATAAACTTACCTCAAACTTACATGCCTTTCTGTTTGACCCTTGCACAACATTGGTGGCACTGTTAACCTACCCTCAATTGCCCACGTGGCGACTTCATGAACTTACAAAATACCCTATTTTGTACACGTGGCAACTTCTTGAAGCTCTAGGTAATTACATTGTCCACGTGGCAAATGTTAATGCAATTAAGGGACCGTGATTAAGAAGAAAGGGGTAAAGAAGTCATTTGGACGGGCAAGGTAACATGAGGAAGATTTGATAGGATTCGTATTGGACGGTCATGATGGAATGGGACCACAACTTATCTGATCATGACGATGATGATGACGTTTAAGTTCTCATCATAGACCCACAGAAAAAGATTAACGGGTTGGTTCGCAATAACCTCGGGCGCACACTTTAAAAGCTATTACATATCAACTACTAAAATCTAAAATTACGTATTTTTAAAATTTGGAGAAAAGTTAAATTGATTTGATTAAAAAATTCAATATTTAAAATTTGGAGAGAAAGTTAAATTGATTTGATTAAAAATTAATATTTAAAATATTGAACTGAAATTGATACGATGAAAGATTGAATAAAATTACAAAATTTAAAAATGATGAAGAAGATAATCTTTACCTATAAAAATTTATTATAATTAAAATAAAAATTATTAAATAAATATTAATTAATTTATTTTAGTTTATAAAATTGAATAATGTATAAAATTGTCCGATAAAATTGTCCAATTAATTAATAAATTAATCAATTTTAACAATAAAATTATTAAAATAAATTAAACTGAAAAGTTTAAAAATAAACTGAAGAATTATCCAATTCAAAGTTTTACTGTTAAATTAGATGAATAAGTTTGATTTTTAAAATAATGAAAATTACCAAATGTAGTTGTTTTAAGTTTATTATTAACTATTTAAATTAAATATATTTATTAATTTAAATATACATTTAAAATAAAAAATATATTACAAAAAATATATCTAAGCAATAATTATTGACATAAAAATCGTTAATTTTATTAATGTATAAAATTAAAAGTGGATTTTGAAATATTTTAATATTTAAAATTAAGTTGGAATAAATTTTATTTAATTATTAATACCTCATTATGAATATATGAAATTAAGATCTTGATTTATTTATGTTATATATACATGATTAAAGTTTAAAATTTTAATGTGATTAAATTGTATAATAAAATTAAATTAAATTAAAATAAGATAATAAATTTTTTATAAATAAAGTTAAATTTTAATTAAAATAGTTAAATAAAATTAACTAGTTTCTTTTAATTTATAAAATTAATCAATTAATTAATAAATTATTTATTTTAAATTTATTTAAATATGTTTTAAATTTTAATTGAATTTAATTAATTTAAATATTTCAATAATAATAAGAGTAACTTTACCTTGCACGTAAAACCGGCACAATCTTCTTTTTCACTTTGAGCGCTTTTGGTCTAAAACCCTAACCATGGTTAGGCAAGAGTAGTGTCAGTACTCAGTAGTCCCTTTAACCTTATTAGGCTTGTTTCGACTTTCGACCATTTCCATCTCATAGCTCCAAACTCGTCTGCTGTTTTCTTCTCCAACCAAAGGGTAGTGTTCATACTCGTATATTGGATTGCATAAAGAGCAAAGGCTTAACACATATGAATTTGGTTATGTTTTGGAGCTTTTTTCTCATTATTGATTCAATATTCTGCTCACTGAAATGACCCTTTTGGTTTCTGCTTCCTTGGACAGAAAAGGTAAATAATTTTTCTTGCAGAATCTTTAATAATATCGACCAAAGGTACGAGCAGAAGGGTTTATGCTGCAGAAAGACTCGTGCTGTGTTTATTTGGAGCGGCTGGAGAGTACTAAAGAATGAAACTTTGTATCAAGATTTGATTTTTATATGTGGGTTCGAGTGTTTCTTGTTGTATAGAGTAATTTAAGGTTGCTGTTTATTGGGAAAAGATTTGATGGGTAAGAAGAAACCTCAAAAGACGAAGGAACTGTCAGTGGCAATATCAGAAGCTTCATCGACAGGAAATGAAACTCAGCAACATCAACAACTGTCTCAGACTCCTCGAAAGAGAGGTAGGCCTCGCAAGATCGTTGAAAAGAGTACTGAAACCAAAGTGAAGAAAGAGCAACTAACTGGAGAAGGTAACACTGCTGATGGTGATCAATCAAAAAGGATTAAAACTAGCAAGGAAGAAGAAGAAAAACAACAACAAGGGCAAAAGGTAGAGGCTGAGGGAGTCCTGTCGACTCATAAGCGAGGGAAAAAGAAAGAAAGTGAACAACCTGAAGAAAGAGAGCCTCCAAGAAGGAGCAGGAGGAGGAAGAGCCAACCCAGAAAGAGCCACTAAATCGGTACTATTACAAGTTCTATATATCCACTCTTTCCCGAGGTCTGCAGCTAAATTTGACAGAAACCCATATTGGAAAAACTTCAAGAGATGATGATCAAATTCAAAGAACTTCTGGTTACGAATGGCAGAATCAATGTTCTTGACGACTAGCTTCATCATTCGTAGCCAGTTAGCTTGTAAGATGTATTCCTTCTTTTGTCTGCATGTTTTTCAAGTGAAAGAAAGGCGCTTTTGGGTTAGATGGGAGGTTTTCTATTGATTAATTACATATACATACACACACACACACACATATATATCCATTGTTGTGCCTGTTGTATCTTCTTGATCTTGAAGAGGATCGTTTTCTGTTCAAGCTGAAGAAAGCTTATAGGTAGAGACTTTCTTATTTGCACTTAATATGAGTAATTGAACGGAGTTCTTGGTAAGAGTTAGAGAGCATAGGTTGATGATGAGGTGGTAATGAAACTACGTCGTATAGGGTTGTTTGGTAGATAAGAGCAGATCAATCACTCGAGGATGATGATGTAGTCTAGTAGTCCTTGATTAGGACGTGCAACCTAATCCCTGTATTGGGCGCGTAGAGACTTTAGACTATCCATCCATATCCGTATCTTTGGGACCAAAAGAAAAGAAAAGAAAAGAAAAGGATAGGAAAGACGGAGTGAACTACCTGAATGAATGAATGAATGTCTGTCTGTTTCATAGATGGTTTCCATGAAGATGCCTTTCCATCTTCTTCTTTCTTTTCTTTTTTGATTAGAGATCAATTTAGGTCAGGTTTGTTAACTTCGATCGAGTTTTGTTAGACTGGACTATACTTTTTTTACCATCTCTACACACACAAGAGCACTAGGCAATTAGCAAATCTCTAAAGTTTGCCCCTATTTTCAGCATAATTACAGATTAAGGGTTAATTATATAAAAAAACATTCACATTTTTGTCAAATTTTCAATTATAGTCTGAACTTTAAAATGTAGCAATAAAATTTTAAACTTTCAATTTTTTTCAATTATAGTGTGAACTTCAAAAAGTAATAATAAAATATTCAAACTTTTAATTTTTTTAAATTATAAATCGATATTAGTGTTTTCGTTAAGTTTAAAATTATATAAATCAGATTACGCATTCCTGATGACCTGATTGATGCAACATGTTATAATGCGAGAATAGTTTAATGCATCAAATGAACAAACAAAAAATAAATGACTGAGGGCATCAGAAGAACAACAAATAACGTCAGGCTAGAATTGAAGAAAATTGAAAGTTTGAAAATTTTATTGCTACTTTTTAAAGTTTGGACTATAGTTGAAAAAAAAATGAAAGTTTAGACATTTAATTACTAATTTTTTAAATTTTGGCTATAATTAAAAATTTGACAAAAATTTGGATTTTTTTTAACAATTAACCTTAGATTTAATTAAGGCAAATGTACTTCGATCGGACTTGGAGAGCTTGAAACTCAATTAGGTCTAATTAGAATTTGAGTCTGAATTAAATTCTAAACATTTTTTTAAATATTCGAGTTTGACTTAAAATTTATTAAGCTCAAATTAGATTCTGTGAAGAATCACAAGAGATTCTCCATAAAATCACACACAATCACTTCGGATCAAGACTTACAGATGAGGAATCGAAGCAAAGAGGAAGAAGAATATCTAGGGCTTGAAAAGGGAAATAAAAGGTGATTCTCGAAGGTTCTGAAGGGTTGTCTAAAGACTTAAACTTAAGACACACGTGACATAAGCCACACAAAATGGAGACAACGCATGGACAAAAATGCAGCGCTTCATTGGATATATTAAAGTCCGATGCAAGACAATAAAAGAATAAAGGCAAAGTTGAATCATTAAATGTATCACGTGCAGCACACTAGACATCCACAGAGATGCACAACATAAGAGAATCAAATGGATAAAACGCAGCATTTGATCAAAAGGCTGGTGTAGTGTGGACTCAGTCAAAGGCTTGTGGAAAAAACAAGATAATTAAAGATAGAGTCTTTAAGTAAAGTTACGTGGAAGGCAAGCATATACATTGACTCAGTCCAAAACATCCGAAGACAGTAGACTAACTTCAACACTATAAATAGCCAAGCCTCGACCTCCAGAAATACAGAACAATATACTAATACAATCAAGTCCACTAAATTTGCATTTTTCTGTTTTCAAGTGAGGAAATAATTGTGAGTGCTAGAGTATATTACAGTGGGTACTAGAGAGTTTTAGAACTCTTACAGGTGTGAGTGAACACCCAATCTTTTGTAATTTTCCTTCCTTGATCTTAGTAAAATCCGGTGTGTGTGATTGATCCTTGGACGTAGATAGCTTTGTGCTATCGAACCAAGTAAACTCTGAGTGTCTTCTTTACTTTCTTGTCATTTTTCATTTATGCAAAACAAAGAATCTAAGATCTTATCATCAATTACTTCAAAACAATAACACAAAGTTTTTAACAAATTGGTATCAGAGTCATTTTAGTTTCTGCCCACTCTCACAAGTCAATAATCCATCAAAAGAAGGTTCAAGCAAAAGTCTTTACAAAGATCATACAAGATGGTGGGAAAAGAGATGGAAGTATTCACAGGAAACGAGGACTTTGCAATATGGAAATTACAGATGCAAGCCCTCCTTGAATCCTATGAGTGCTTTGGAGCCATAGATGCAACATATGAAGATGAACAAGATCCTATGAAGAATCTCAAGAAGGCAAGATTAGCACATTGCAAGCTAATGCTGCATCTTTCACCAATTGTCATCGAAAAGTAAAGATTGCAATGATAAAGATGTTATGGGATAAATTGGATGAGATATACTCAAAAGGTGCTTACTAACAAGATGACATTCTTTGCACAATCTTGCCAACTTCAAGATGAATACAACAATAACTCTAGAAGATAATCTATATTACTTTTTCAAATTAATTCAAGATCTTGAAGCTACTAGAGAGATTATTTATGAAGAACACCAAACAGTGGTGATTCTAAAATCCCTACCACAAGAGTATAATGCATTCAGAAAAGTGGTGAAGCATGCTAGTGGTGATGCTCTATATTGGGACCCCGTCCTTGTGAGTCAGGTGCCGACATCCTACGTGACATCGAGGCGCGCATCCCACAAGGTTGGTGCGCCCACACCAAGTCAACCCCCCAAAATGAACTCATCTCACTTACTTCCGAATAGATTTTGGAATAGTTCCAAAAGGAATTTCAATAATACTTCTTCACCACATTTGTTCCTCATGGCCTTAAGTTTCTAACGACATAAAAAACGCTCAATTTGGTTCAGAATTAAAGAAGTATTGGCCAAAACACTTTCGGGTTAAAATTAAACCAATACTGAATACTACACCCAAATTCACTCCCAAAATTGAAAGCCTTAGGCCCAAATTGAAAATTTATTCCTTTAGATAAGTTGTAGTCCCATGTCTCTAGTTTGTTTAGAAATAAGAATCCACTCAATTGGAGCTCTACAGATCAAGATATCGTCAAGATACTGAAGTCTGTTCAGAAAAATATAAAATCCAACTCACTTTGATTTAATCAAACTTTTTCAAAATAACCTCAAAAACCATAAATTTCCATGAAGAGGTAGAGGAAATTTTTAAGAATCTAATACTTCAAAAATCAAGTCAATCGGAGGTCGGATGAAAAAGTTATAAGTAAAGGAGTGGAAAGAGGTCGGGTTAAGGGTGGGACGAAGGGGCCACACGCTCCCCTCGTGACATGGCGTGAAAGCGGCGTCAGCTTCCTGACACGCGCAACTACGTGGCATTGAGAGCTCTGATTTATTTATTTATTTATTTATTTCCTGCAACCTAACTTCCAAAATTCCTATCTTATGACCCATAACTCCAAAATTTGCAACTTTAGTATCAATGGAAAGTTAAAAAGAAGCTCTACAACTTCTATGAAGGACTTAAAAACCAAATCGACCTCTAAAGGAGTCAAAATTCACCACCAAGTGACTGTCTGGAAAAATGGTCATCCTAAACAGTAACATAAACTCTAAAAATCATAACTTTCAGCTCCATGGTCCAAAAATGTCATACTTCATATCAACGGAAAGATAAAAAGACAATCTACAACTTTTATGAAGATCCTAAGAACAATTTCTAACTTTATGAGGGTCAAAAATTTACTCAAAGATTATGTCCCTAAATTTGCCATTCTTGACAGCACCTGCACCCAACTTCAACAATTCATATCTTTCAACTCCCAGGCCTAAAAATAGCATATTATACATCGTTGGAAAGCTATGAAATTCCTCTATAACTTTCAAGAAGGTTACTTGATCCAATTCAATCCATATCAGTCCAGAATTTGCCTCAAAGCACAGCATATACAACCCTACCCTTATGGATATTTTCAAGAACAAGCAAAGCAACCTTTGGAAGGCTACTTGATCCAATTCAATCCATATCAGTCCAGAATTTGCCTCAAAGCACGGCATATACAACCCTACCCTTATGGATATTTTCAAGAACAAGCAAAGCAACCTTTGGAAGGCTACTTGATCCAATTCAATCTATATCAGTCCAGAATTTGCCTCAAAGCACAGCATACACAACCCTACTCTTATGGACATTTTCAAGAACAAGCAAAGCAACCTTTGGAAGGCTACTTGATCCAATTCAATCCATATCAGTCCAGAATTTACCTCAAAGCATAGCATACACAAACCTACCCTTATGGACATTTTAAAAAACAATGCAAAACAATCTTTGGAACATGCATCGGCAAAACACGATCAAACTTGAATATCTTTCAATAATATCCAAAATATGAGTTCTTACAAAGCTTTAGTGGGCATTTTCAACCCCAATACATCAATGCCTCAAAAAGTCAAAATACAAAGAAGGCACATAAGCAGTAATTTTGCTCCAAAATGTAACTAAAGCTTTGTTTACAAAATATAGCTTCAAAATTAAAAAGCAAACGGAAGTGATGCCTTAACCTCGGTTCGGTCACTCATTTTCTTGCTCATCGCCTGTGGATGGGAGGAAAGAAGGGGGTGAGCTCGACGGCTCGTGAGTAACATATTTATAACCAAGAACACAAACAATCAAAAAGAATCCTTGAATTATTTTATTTCCAATGCAAAATTTACATTTTCAAATATGCCACATATGTGTTCCGAAACTTACAGCTTATCAAGCCATTTACAAAATCAACACATGAATGCATCAAAATGACTTCAAAACATAATCACATAAACAAATCGGAAATGGTTCGAGTGGATCCAAAATATAACGTACTACACATTTTCGCGTAGCATTCATATGTAGTCGTGAACTTATGGGAGTCTGTGAGGAGCTCTATGCCACTAGCGGGCAGGCGGAAAAAGCCTATAGACAAGTGCATTTGACTCACTTAAGGGATTACTACAATCCCATATAAGCATACATTTCACACTTTTCAAACATATTGGCCAAAATGTCACATTTTTTAAAGCAATTTTTATAACCATCGCATTCTTTCCAAAAGTCACATTCTTTTACAATCATTAACACAATATGAAAACATTCTCACAATTCATTTACAAGAAAAAGACACATGTCATATTCTCAAATCATACTAAAGAGTAATAAATACACATTTTTAAAGTTGTTGGAAAGCATTAAATTCTATTTATTGAAAACAAGTGTACTAGCTCATTTCTCAATTATAAAGATGTTACCCACCTTAAAATCCCTTGCTTTAGACTTGTTCAAGATGCCTTTCCTCTTACTCCTCATGCCTCCCTTGAATTTTTTCACAATCACAAAAACCCCAAAATCAAAAAAAGAAATCTTAAAATTAGAAAACCTAAGGAAACAAAACATGAAATTTATCCTAGAACACTCATACCCATACTTTTCCTAAGCCATTTAAACCAAAACTCCTTCAAAATTCCAAAGGATTTACTATACACTTACCTTGGATCTTCACTAATCACTTTGCTTCTTAGCTCAAATGAAAGCTCTAAACCTCCTCTTCCTTTTTCCTTCTCAAACAAACTCCAAAATCCCTTTTGAAAGCTTAGAAAAATCAAGACCTAACCTTTGCTTTCTTTCTTCTTTCTCTTCTCCCTCCACCGAAACTCACTCTCTTTTTTACTTGAAAATTTCATTCATTTCTTTCAAACATAAGACAAAATGCTTTTGTTTCCTTCTTTCTTTTTAATGAAGCTAAAAAGACCCGTCTAACCCTCCTTGTAAGCCTTATACCTTTTAACCTTAAGTGATCTTCCCAAATTGTCTTTATACAATCTTATTCCTTCAATTTAACTAACACCATACAATACTCTAACTTAATATTAATTTTTCCATTTAATAACTTCTAATTCCATCAATCTAAACAATAAAATCCTCCAACCATTTACATTCTAATTAAACTCTAACCAAAAACAATTAATCAATCAAAACCTCAAAAATAAATTTGAAATCATGCTTATTTAATAAAAAAAATTTAGGGCCAACACTCTAACAGTAAAGAGGGTACTTGACTCTTTGATGGAGGAAGTGATAAACAACAATCACTTTAAAAAAGAACCAGAAGTGATGTTCTTGGACAAAAGATCCGAGAAAAAATCAATACATTCTGGTGCAAAGAAGCAGAAAGTTAAAGGAAAGGGCAAACAGAAGAAAACTGATGGTGACAAGAAAAGAAGCAAAGCCAAAGGTAAGAAATGTTTTTACTGTGATAAAATTGGCCATTTTGCTAGAGATTGCTGGAAGAAAAAGAAGGATAAAGAAGCAGAGAAGGTAGATGCTGGAAATGTTGAAAAGCTTGAAGAATCTAATGGAGATGAGATTCTTGCATTAACAGCTGAAGCAGATGGGTTAACAACAGATTGGATTTTAGATTCAGGTGTCTAATGACTCCCAGGAGTGGTTCTCTACATTTGAGAACTTATCACCAAGTAAGGATGGTGATCTGAGGAAGCAAGATATCAAAGGCATTGGCAATGTTTCCATCAAATGTATGATGGAAAGAGAAGGACATGAGTAATGTGAGATATGCCCACGAATTAAAAGGAATCTCCTATCCAAAAGTTCTTTTGAAAAGTAAGGATACAAAATAAAGTCCAAGGATGGTTTGAGAGAAATCCTCAAGGATGGAAAGGTGGTAATAAGGGCAATTGAGAGAGGAGGCCTATACTATGTTGTAGGAACTACAAAAATCAACCTAACAGTAACTCAACAATTCTATAGCATGCATGACTTGGACATGCAAGAAATAAGAGTCTCAAGCACCTAGAGCAACAAGAGTTGCTGCCTAAAGCTACCGTATAAAGGATTGAGTTATGTGAATGATGTATCCTAGGGAAATATCACAGAACTCCTTTCCCAAAAATTGCAAGAAGAGCCACCAACAACATAGAGTATGCTCACAGTGACCTTTGGGGGCCACACACTTACAGCTGACAGCTGCTAAGAGTCCAGCAACAGAAGCAGAAAGGGAACACATGCTGAAATATCCTTATGATTGGGGTATAGGTTGTATAATGTACATTATGATTTGTACTAGACCTGACTTAGCACATGCAATCAACCTACTTAGTAGATTTATGTCTAATCCAGGTCTAGAACATTGGCTGGGTTTTAAGATAGTACTTAGATATCTGAAGGGGACCCTAAATCATGGTCTATGTTTTTCTAAATCTAATCTAGAAATGCATAAACATATGAACTTAAATGGCTATGTAGATGCAGACTATGCAACAGACAAGGACACACGCAAGTCATTATCAGCATACTACTTTACACTGTCAGGTAATACAGTAAGCTGGAAAGTGCAACAACAATCAGTAGTATCATTATCCACAACAGAAGCTGAATACTATGCAATCACAGAAGGCCTAAAGGAGCTAATAGGGCTTAAGGGACTGCTATCAGAAATCAAAGTTCATCTAAATAAAGCAAATATTCACATAGATAGTCAAAGCGCTCTTTACCTGAGTAAGGACCCAGTCCTACATGAGAGTCCTACACGAGAGGTCGAAGCACTTAGATGTTCGACTTCATGTCATTAGAGACAAGGTCAACGCCAAAGAGGTAAACCTGAAGAAAATAAAAGGAGAGCAGAACCCATCAGATTTTGGGACAAAAGTAGTTCCAATAAAGAAGTTCATTTTTTGTAGAGAGTTTCTACAGATAAATGAAGCACTTTGAAAGAAAAAAGGACTTACCTGTCGATCGCACAACACCAGAAGAAAAATTAGAGTTTCAAATTTTTTGTAGGATTTCAAATTTCAGAAATTGATCACGAATTGAAGGATTGAGTGAGGGTTTATAAAGAATGAGGGGAAAATGTGAAGAATCACAAGAGATTCTCCATAAAACCAAAGAATCCAACATCTTATCATTAATTACTTCAGAAAAATTACAGCAATAACACAAAGTTTCTAACAGATTCGTTATTTTTAAATCGAATCCAATCAAATTGTCTCAAATTAAACTTATTTTGTCATCCTAACAAACTAATACCATGCAAATTACTCCCTATATTCTGCATAATTATAGATTTAACTAAGACAAATACACTTCCACTAGAAATTTACATACCTAAATACTATACCTTAGTATGTCAAGAAATGATGCCAATAGAATGTTGAGGTATCACATTTTACACAAAAGGTTACTTACCATCTTTTCTCAATCTTATCAAGCATTTCCTCTTGTTGCTCGTTGGTCTCAACCTGATTGCAACAAAAACATGTAGAAAAATTAGGAATTAGGTCTTCATTATTGCATCTAACTCCAATGGACTTCAAAATCACCCCCCATTTAAAAGAAAAGACTCAATTTGTTTAGTTGGAACGGGTCTAAATTTTATGGCTCGAGTTTGATCAACTTTGATTTTTTATTTAAAATTTGAAAATAGCATTGTTTTATTTTATATATTTGAACTTTGAGTTGGGTCAAATTAAACAGCTTAAGATCAAGCTCGGTTCAAAGTTAAAAAATATTTTAAAACTTGAGCTCAACTTAGAACAAAATCAATTTAGTTGAATTTATTAACTTCAAACTAGATTAAATCGGGTTCGCCCAGGTGCAAATGTCATCCCTTATTATTATTATTATTAACTTAATTAATTAAATTACTCGTGTATATTAATAAATGATTTATAATATCTAAATATAATTTAATACATATAATATAATTTTGTTTTGGTTGGAGATATGATGCTTGTACTTCCTCTCCTCATCTTGTTTGATCTAAGTATCAACAAATCCCAACTCTTCAAAGTTTGAGGTTATCCAAGTTGATGAACATCTTTATTTGTATTAAATAATTGTTGAATCTGCATACTGTCCCCAAAAATAAGAAAATAGGGCATTTAATACTTAAAAGGCAGATATCAACCTATAAATTGAACTAATTAAATTTGACTTAAACTAATAATTTATTATAATTATCTATAATTATTAATTTAATTCAAATCTAATTATTTCAAACTGAGTTTAAGAGTTGATCAGGTTATTATATTAGTGACATATGGATATAATTAGTCCATGTTTGATGTTCATATTATATGTATTTTGTCGATATTTTAAACCTAAATTTAAGAGAAATATTTTGCTAAAAATTGAAAACTAAAACAATTTTTTAAATTTTTTTAAAGATCGTAGAGTTTTTCTAAGATTTTTAAACTACAGTAGAAGTTAATGTCTTTTACTGCATAATATTTATGTCCTTGTATTTTGTTATTATTCATTATCGAAAGTCTAGTTATTTTAATTAAAATTTAAGAGGTTTTGAGGATTCATGAAACCTTTTGCATTGTATCCGTGTAAACCAACGATCATTACCCGAGATTAAATCCTCTATTTCGGTTAACTAGTTCTTACCATGTTTTATTAAATTTCACCTACACATTTATATAAGATCCACACAAATATGTAGATAAAATTAAGTGATATAGGATTGAAATACTTTAACAAGAACATAATGTTCCAATCGGCGTTACTCGTGAACTTCCCAACTTTAGCTAGAACATCGCATGAATGGAAATGCTTACAAAGATCGTATTAGGCCTTCGGGACACTTTCACATCAAGTGTTAGCGCTCAAATGTAAATGTTGAGATGTCAATAAGTCGAGCAGAGCTCGGGCCATGGTAACTTTGTGGCCCAATCGGTAGAGATGGGTTGACCCATGGCTCGACCTATAGGCAAACGAGTCACGGACGGGCCAGACCAACCTGACCCGCTATTTTTTTAAATACAAAAATAACCTTTTGCATTGTATCCGTGTAAACCAACAATCATTACCCGAGATTAAATCCTCTATTTTGGTTAACTAGTTCTTACCATGTTTTATTAAATTTCACCTACACATTTATATAAGATCCACACAAATATGTAGATAAAATTAAGTGATATAGGATTGAAATACTTTAACAAGAACATAATGTTCCAATTAGCGTTACTCGTGAACTTCCCAACTTTAGCTAGAACACTGCATGAATGGAAATGCTTAAGTAGCATCGTATTAGGCCTTCCAGGACACTTTCACATCGAAGTGTCAGCCGCTGAAATGTAAATGTTGAGATGTCAATAAGTCGAACCAGGCTCGGGCCATGGTAGCCTGTGGCCCAATCGGCCGGGATGGGTCAACCCGTGGCTCGACCTATAGCCCGACGAGTCACGGACGGGCCAGACCAACCTGACCCGCTATTTTTTTAAATACAAAAATTATAAAATGATGTCGTTTTGGAAGTAACGGTCAACCACAGGTCGGGCCGGACCGACCCATGGTTCATTCAACCCTTGCCAAAATTGGGCCAGGTAGGGCCCTTTTTTACATCTCTATGTAAATGTAAGTTATGCTAACGGATATACTGATGTATTAGTGAAATTATAAATAATAAATATTTTAATATTTGGTTATTTTAATATTTAACTCTTTTTCAAGGAGAAAGCGAGATTACATGCCTAATCGGGATGAGTCCCCAACCATATCCATGAGGATATATGGGTTACAACCCAAAGGTGGATCTGAAAACAAAAATTCCTACACGATAAGATCTCGCATCATGGGCTAACTAATCCACACCTATTACTGTTGGATCGGAAAAAGAAAGCATGCTTAGTTTGGAGAAGCGATAGATTTCAAAACTTTTAAGAAATCATCTTGCAGCGAAGCAATATATCCAAATCAACATGCTAATCCATACATGATATGGTATAAGGATAATAAAACCAAGAACAAGATAAAAGGAATTACCGACTCCTTTTCATGACTTTAAATCCTCATTGCTATTATCCTCTCCTTCTTATATCCAAATCCTTTGCCTTTGAGTATTTTCCTTTAGCAATCTATCTTCTTCCTTGTTGTAGTATCCTCAACCAATTAGATTTACCACTTGTTCTTCAAAGACAACTAGGTTAACAAAATCCTTTGGTGGGAAAGGAGAAGAAATATTTGGAGGAGATTTTCTTAGAAGAAGAAGAACCAAAATTGAAACTCTTTCAATTCTTTCACTTAGGAATTTCGGTTCTACCTTGCATGAAAGGAGAGAATGTCTAAAAACCATGCAAGAACCCTTTCTTACATCTCAATTTTCGAAATATGCATGAATGAAAAGAGTGAGAGGCATCCAATGCATCACTTCTTACATTAATCACTCATCAAATAGCCAATAAATGAGACTTACTTCATTTATCTTTAAAATGACTATTTGAAAAGACCATAACCTATAATTGAATACCCATTTCGGTTTTGGCAAGAAGAAAGAAGGAAGATGGTCCATCTAATGCACATCTTTCATTTTTAATCTAATGAATGCAAATAGGTTACATGCTAACATTAAAAGCCAACCATTAAACCATTTAATGGTAAGTTCATAACTCCATTTAATAATGATGAACTATAATAAAGACCATCTTTATTTAGTATTTTAATGTCAAATGTGTGGTTACACATCTAACCTAACACAATTTCGAAATTGCTTCTTCTCCAAAAAAAAAATTGTTTTAATATAATTAATCTAATCAATTACATTAAACCAAAACAAGCCCATTTCTAAATGAACATATGGGCTTCCAATTAACCATTAATTAGTATAAGCCCATCATTCAATTATGGACTTCTAAAGCCTCCAAACTACTTCTTTCTTAGCTTGATAACCTTCCTTAAAGCCAAGTGGGGAATCTTATTGGACTTTGATAATTCAAGCTCAATAAGCCCGAAATAATTCAATCTCATTGGAATTAATTCTAGCTTATTAACTAATTGTCTTTAGTAAATGTCATTCCACTAAAGACAATTAGTTGAACTCTTGAATTATTAAATATTATGAGAATATGTCCAATTGCAAACCCTATTTAGAACCTTATTATAGCCATCTGCACAACAAAGGGTAAAATTACCGTTTTGCCCTTATGTTGGTTTTTCCTTCTAGATCTCTCATTTTACTTTATATGGTGATTAACACATAAGATCTCATCTTAGTGTTAAGACTTGATGGATAGCTAGTCCATCAAACCATGCGCCAGATTTAATCACCAAATCTCCTTAAAACATCTAAGAGATGATAACACTATAAACTCTTTATTTGAGTGAATGTTCCCTGATACATGTTTCAATTAATAATTCCAACATGCAGACACTGGATTAATACCCTGTAAAAATTCATTCCGATCGTATCAAGAATTATAATGAAACACATATGAGTTCACCACTCATCAAGATTGTGGTTCATAATAAGCGAATGCTTAAGTTGTATGTTTTAAGATTAAAGTAACGGCTACTTTATTCTTGAAAACATACTTGATTTCAATTCATTTAATAGTGCCATTATCGATAGTCTACTACTATCATGATATGAAACTCATCATTCCCTTTAAGTAAACTCCTTTACTTATATGGAGATAAATCGCAACACTACAGTCTAAACCATAATCAAACGACCAACTTGATTATTCAACTGTGAATCAATTAATTGATTCTAATAATATACATGTTTCCATACATCTCTATGTATATGTATATTACTTACAAATGAATCTTGGTACCTTATGACCGGATATATAATGCTCATACAGATAAAACCAAACTCTTTTGTTTTATTAATAATAAATATTTTATTACAAAGCATGAATCAAGAAGATAAAGTTACATGTAAATACACTTGCTTTCAGGCACTATATTTACATAACTCCAACAATCTCTCACTTGCCCTAAAGCAAGTTTGACATATCCATCATTCCCATCCCTTCTAAGTGACCCTCAAAGCTCTTTTGAGTCAATGTCTTTGTGAACGGATCGTGAGGTTTTGCTCTGAGGAATCTTTATCACATCCACTTCTCCACGTTGTATTATCTCCTTATAAGATGATACTTTCGCTCAATGTGTTTGGCAGCTTTGTGATTCCGAGGTTCTTTAGAATTAGCCACTGCCCCACTATTATCACAATAAAGTGTAATGGCTTTTTCTGCCTCTGGAACTACCTCCAAATCATTTAGGAACTTCCGGAGCGGATCGCTTCCTTCACGCTTTCAAGCAAACAACATACTCGACCTCCATAGTCGAATCAGCAATACAAGATTGCTTGACACTCCTCAAACTATGGCTCCACCTCCCAAAGTAAATATAGAACCGAAGTTGATTTCCTTGAATCAACATCGATTGAAATCGAATCCGTATATCCCGTCGGAATAAGATTACTTCAGAGTAAACAAGCATTAAGTTCTTAGTCCTACGAAGATACTTAAGTATACACTTAACCGCAGATCAATGTTTCATTCTGGATTGGACTGAAATTTGCTTACTACCCCATCGCGTATGAGATATCCGGTCTAGGCACAAGATTGCATACATCAAACTACCAACCGCCAAGCATATGGAATGTTACGCGTCGTTCAACCTCCTCTTGGGTTTTAGGTGCTTGTTCCTTTGAAAGTTTGATTCCATGTCTAGTAGGAGTGAAACCCTCTTGGAATCTTGCATGGCGAACTTATTTAGCATATTCTCAATATAGGTTAGTTGAGACAAAACTATCTTCTTGTTCTTACGATCCCTTATAAGTTTCTCCCAAATCCTTTATTAAAATTGTTCATTCAGCCATCCTTAACAGCAGATAACATTCCCACATCATTCCTAATGAGCGAGAATGTCATCAACATACTGAGGATTAGGAAAGTAACCTTACCTTCTTGTATTCTTTTGTAAACACAGGCTCATCTAGGTTTTGTATGAACCCATGGGTTTTGATAGCCTTATCAAACCTAATGTTCCAAGACCTAGATGCTTGCTTAAGTCCATAAATGGACCTTTGCAACTTGCAAACCTTATGCTCATTACCTAGCTTAATGAATCCTACGGTTGGGCCATATAAATGGTCTCCTCAAGATCTCCATTCGAAATGCGGTCTTGACATCCATTTGCCATATTTCATAATCGAAATAGGTTGCTATGGCCAAAAGAATCTGATGGACTTAAGCATGGCAACCGGAGAAAAGTCTCCTCGTAGTCTATACCCTCCTTTTGAGTATAGCCTTTAGCTACCAATCTAGCTTTAAAGGTCTCTACCTTTCCATCCGATCCCTTTTCCTTTGTAGATCCATTTACACCCTATGGTTTTAGACACGGTGGTAGATCTACTGAGGACCGAACTTCATTAGTATACATAGAATCTATTTCCGATTCCATTGCCTTGAGCCATTTTCTGCATCAACATCATTAATAGCACATGTGTATACGTGCGGGATCTGTTTCTTCTTGATGCGAGATGGCAATTAAGCCTTCTCCTAAACCCAAATACCTATCTCGGTTGTCTCACAACCTCCCACTACGTCTAGACACATCTTGATATTCAGGTTGCATACCGATTCAACTCTTGAATCCATTTCGACATCTTGTTCTGTCATATCCAAAACAACTCTTGGTTTGGATGAAATTGCTAACTCCTTTAGTACTACTTCACTTCTTCCTTTGTGATTTCTCACAAACTCTTCCTCTAAGTTTGCATTTGTCGACACAAATACCTTCCGATCATGAGGATAAAAATAGTACCCTCGAGTTCCCGTGGGATATCCTACAAACAAACATACTTGACCTTGGTTCCATCTTTGTGGATTGGGCTTTAGAACATGGGGTGGATGCCCCGAGTCCTCAAGTGCCTCGATGAAGGCACTCGACGATCCACAACTCCCTAGGTGTTTTAGGCACCGATTTGGATGGAGCAAAGTTAAGAAGATATGTTGCGCTTGTATGGCATATCCCGAAACGATTTCGAAGGCTAGCATAGGACATCATTGATCTGTAACATCCGTTACCGGCGTGTGGTATGTTGGTAATTGGGATTGGATTTGAATTGAGTGCGAGCAAAGTGGCATTGCACATGCATTATACTTTTAATAGTTATTGGTAAATGATTATTGATTTTACAAAATATATATATGTACATACATGTATGACAATTCTCGACTTGATTGTGTAAATCGAAAATTTGGTTCTAATCGCATGTGATGAGAATTTGGATTGTGCAAATTGGAAATTGAGAAAGTGTATAAATCAAGTTGTGAATATGGAATTGGAATGAAATGGAAGTCGGAGGAATGGAAATTTGAATATGAGTATAGGATTGGTCGTTTCTAATTTTGTAAATTTATGAAAATTTTCCAGAATTTTAGAGTAATAGATCCGGACAAAAATTAGCTTGGTGGTGATTAATTGGATTCGGATCCGAGATTGGTTGGCAATCGACATGGAACAATTGGGATCATAATTTCTGGATTTATTAGTTATGGTTATTGCGAAGTTGGGAGAAAACTAAAATAAGAATCGGATGATAGACTCTAAGATTTGGACTTGTGGCAACTAAATTGCCAAACAAGCCTTTAAAGCTTATATATATATAAGTTTAACCGCTTGTTTTCTTCATCAACGGTCGTGGGTGAACATTTTGCGATTCGGAGTTCTTGGAAGATTTTGAAGGATTAAAGTTTTAATCAAGTAAGTTTTATGTGTTTATGCCTTGATAGTTTCATTTGATCATTGATTTGAGTATGAAATGTTTAGAAACTTGGAAAGTGTCGATGATAGGGTTTTCGTTGGTTTTGATTTGGGTTTGTGATGAAAATGGTTTAAATGATGGATTGAGATTAGAAATAAATTGGGTTTAAGGCCAAAACCGATTGAGAGTGTTTAGAATGGATTTAGGGTGGATTTCTATCGGAGGATCCGAGAAATTTCGGTTTGGATGAGTTTACGGGTTCGCGACGCGACGATGTGAAGAACACGTCATGGCGAGCCCCCTTAGGGTGCGCGTCATGACGAATATTAAATATTTAATTAAATGCGCCACGATTTAGCAAGCTTGGTCCGCACGTCATGATTTAAAAGATCGACGTCATGACGATCATTGATTTCACGCATGACGAAGGATCGGACGTCAATGAAGGAGACTAATTTCAGAAGTAGATTATTGAGGTTTTTGAATTTGAGAATTTTGGGATTCAATTTGGATTAGTTATGGATCAAAATGGCATTTGAGAGAATAGGAATTGCAATTTAGAAGAAATGAAATTAAGTGATTATAAGATGATTGTTACAAGTAATGAATTTAAGGCTGATTTCTCCTAAATGATTAATTGGAATTTGGAGACTAAGAATATTGAATTGATAAGGATGGGAATTCGGAATGCAATTAGATGATTATCGAGTTGAGTGGTAAATGAATAGTGATTGTGATTTTAATTGGAATGTGACTATAGAGTATGGAATTGAATTATGGTATTGAAGCTGTTATGAATTAGAGTGAGAGTGATCAGATTGAGAAATTCAGGAATAGGATTGAGAATGTCATAACATGTATAGTATTTATTGTATTTGCTAAACATGCATGATTGATTATTGAAATGGGTATAATTAGTGATGTGCGATTATTTGATTGTTATAGAGGCACCGATGGAGCAATTCCACGAATATCTTTGGGACTTCAGTGTCAGTAGGAAGTGCGGTGAAGTAACCTAGTTGGTTTCTCAACCTTTATGTGTTTAATTTTATGCAAATATGCCATGTGGAGTTAAGGACGGATTATATGTGTTTGATTTGATTGATTAGGACCACGGGTGTTAGGGATATTTGGTGTGATATAAGTGTTGGTTGTGCATAAATTGTTCATAATTGATTTCAAATGGTGAGAATTAGGTATATGGAATCCTAATATAATGCATATATTGTAAAGTGAACATGTGCATACATGCATATGATGATCGAGATAAAAAGCGATTGTGACCAGTCGTACCTTTGTATATGAGAGCTTTAAGCTCAACGCACAGGGCTTCGTGCCCAACGATTGTCAGAGCTATATGCTCAACGTATTAGGGCTTTTGAGCCCAATGTTTCCAGAGCCAATGGCTCAACGTATATGAGCTCAGGCGCACGATCACAACAACGAAAAGAAAATGAAAGTGTCTCATGCGCATTGCATATGTATATGACTGACTGAAAAATGCGAATTGACTGTAAATGACTGAACATTGTGAATAAGGAAATTGCATGTGATATTGCTGTAAATGCTACTGTGTGTTATGTGTATATGATTTGTGAATGCATGAGTTGGGTGAACCATCGATGATGGTTTCTCACCGAGTTCATAAACTCACCCAACATTGCATCTAATTTTTCAGAAATGAAGAGTACAGTTAGACACACGGGAGTATGTCTATCGCTAGCAAGACGAGTTTTGGTCGGGATCGATGTCGTTTACGCTCCGCATTAGTGTAGTGATTTGATTCAAGAGGCCCCATTGATTATGTGTAAATGTATTGTATAGTGATTTGTAAATGTTGGATATATCGGTCGCCAGTTTGGGAATTTGTGTTTTATTGATAAATGTAAATGAGTGCCCCTTTTGAATAATATTGTTCTACTGGAAATGATTTCGAATTGAAGTGGGCACAAATTGTTTACCGTTTTCCGTATGCTCAACTGCTTTTGAAAGAAAAAATAAATGTTATAACGAGTTTTAAAAAGGTAGTGATTGTTCTAGTACGCCACCCTCGCGGGTCACGGGCTCAGATATCACCGTAGATGTCGAGTTCGGGTCTCGTCGGGAGTGGGGTGCTACATTACCATTTCCAATAGAGTTCTATTTCTCCTCTCTGCTACACCATTCTGTTGAGGTGTACGAGGAGTCGACAAATTGGAAACAATTCCATTGTCAATAAAATATTGATGGAACTCTCCGGATAAATACTCACCACCTCGATCCGATCGAAATTTGTTTTAATGGCTTGCCAAGTTGCTTCTCGACTTGACTTTGAATTCTTTGAACTTTTCAAAAGATTCACTCTTTTATGCATCAAATACAAATAGTCATGTCTTGAGTAATCATCTATAAAAGTTATGAAATATTCATAACCTCCTCACCTTAATACATTCATGGGCCCACACATCAAGTATGTACCATGTCCAATGTAGATTCAAATCTGTTTCCTTTAGAAGGAAATGAGGCTTTTGTCATTTTTCCTTCAATACAAGATTCACGGTGGGTAATGGATCACTATCCAGCCCATAAGGATCCCATCCTTTCTTAGCTTTGTCAAGTCTTTTCGATTGATATGACCCATCCTTAGATGCCACAGATACTTTGAATTAATGCTAGAGATATTGGATTGTCTTGATTTTATCAATTACGTGGTGTTTAGTGAGCCTTTCATAGGTTCTATAAAAACAATCCTGTTTAATTATCGCTTCACAAATAAAATCCTTATTCTCGTATATTGAAACAACCTTTTCAAAATATAAGGAATAGCTAGATTTTATTAGACAAAAAAAAGAAATCATGTTCCTTACAATCATTGGAATGTAATAAACATCTTCCAAATATAACCTATGACCACTAGGAAAGTCCAAGATAACTACTCCCACCGATTCTTTGAAACATAGGAACCATCTGCTATCTTAACTTGAAACCGGCCTTTAGAAGTCTTTTCCTTTCTTGGAACTCCTGCAAAGAATTACAAACATGGTTAGTGGCTCCGAATCTAATATCCAAGAAGTAGATAAATCTGTCACATTTCTAGTTCTAACAAACTTAGGAAGCCAATACCTTGTTTGCTTTTGAAGGACTCTAGTAGATCGGACAGTTTCTTTTCTAGTGGCCCATCTCATCACATTGGAAACACTTTCCTCGATGTTCTCTTTGGCCTTCTTTTCATGGGTTTGGCCTTGACCCCTATTTGGGCCTTCTTTTCATTGGACCCTTCTTCTTTCCTTGCCCTTACCCTTGGCTTAGAAGAAGAAGCTACATTAACCGGCCCATGAGCCTTAATATTCAATATTTCCTCCGTGTTCTGGAGGGTATTCATCAACTCACTCGAGGTGTAATCCTTCATTGTTGAGCTCATAGTCTAACAAAACTGCTGAAAAGAAGAGTTTAAGCTATTGATGATCATAATCATCTGCGTGTCCGCATCCATATCCGCCCCATTCATCTCGGACTCGCAGAGATTACCTTCATCATGTAATCCGCACCGGTTCACCAAAGTTTCATGCGAGATTATGAAAGGTTTGGATAGCTTTCACTCTTGCAGACCTAGTCCTCACACCAAACATCTCATGTAGGTGATGGACCATTACTAGCAGTTTTCATACAAGCAATTTGCTTTTGCAACACGTGCATGATGAAGCCGAATATAACACTTAGTAGTCTTGTCGGCGATACGCCAACGCCATGTTGTTGGACTTGCTCAGAGTTGCATCTCCACTTAGAGGTGTAGGCTCATTTTCGATTAACACCCATGAAATACGTTCATATTGAAGAACAATGTCAAGGTTACGTCTCCATTCATTAAACTTGTCTCCATTTTCCAATTTGTTATTAGTCAAAGCGGGGTGAGTGGATTCATTTTGTGGTTGATTATGTCCGAAAATATAAATTATTAAAACATGAGCATACTAGTCAACAATTTATGGAACTTTGTATAAAATCATGATGCATGTATGCATGATGATAGATTTAACAAAACTTAAAAATTAAAACATTATCTGACGGTTATTTTTCTTATCTATAATGTAAGTGACGGTGGGCCATCTTATCTATTAAAAGAAAAAGCGGGACCCTCCCACTCAAAAACTACCAAGCATCTCATGCTCAATTTTTAAGAAGCGTCTTAATTTGATCCATACTTTTACCAATGAGCTACGATTGGGCGGTTTATTGATAAAAATGTTGAGTGTATAACCATTTGATTCATTCACTAAAGATACCTACAAATCATGCCTCGGTGGAGGTCACATTTGCTATCATTAAGTGGACTTATCCTTAAGGAGACCCAAACCATGCAAGATCTAGGATCCATGCCCTCGATGGGGAGTAACACTTCACCACATACAAGCGGGCCATCATTTGGAGACCGTGGACTCTCACAGAGCATCCTCTCCCACTCAATCTTTTGGGCTTTAAGTTTTAAATACCATCTTGTCTAGATGCAATTTATTATCCATCCTATATTGTTTCATTATATATCTCATACATAATGAATGCATGGCAAGGCCTAGGGTTGGAAATTTTCTAAATGACATGCAATCACATAATATCACATATTACAAGCATTCATTTCTTCATTCATCACATGAACTAATAAAGCTACTTTTGATTGTCCATCCTAGAAACATAAAATAATTACAAGCCTTTTAGGCCAAAATATGCTTCTTCATCTTGGATCTTCCGTTTGAACTCTTCGCTAACATGATCCGCCCATTCGTAAACAAAATGTAATGGCATTTATGAAATTAGAATTTTGTCATTTTGAAAAATAAAATTCCAGCACTAGATTTTAGAAAACCAAATCTTTATTTTGACAAAAATTCCAGCACTTGTTTTATTAAAACGAAACTCATTTCATGAAAATTAAAACAGCACTTAGTATTTTAGCAAAACCGAAATTGGATTCTTTGAAACAAAAACCAGCACTTGTTTTCCAATCATAACTGAAATATGATTCATTGAAACAAAATTTCAGCAACTTAGTTTTCACAAAACATATGCCAAAACACAAAGGATACACCAAAATTTTACCTTTCCATTTCTTCAATCCATGGCTGCTCCTTCTTCATCATTACATCAATTTGTACATTACAAAATCAAATAAAATAGAAAAAGAAACCAAGGAGGAAACATGGTGATGATAGACCACCCTCCTTGTTACAACCAAATGAAGAAATCTTACAAGATAAAATTTAACTTCTATGGACAACCAAAAGAGCAACATACACCATATATATTTCTATCACATAAAAATATGCAGTATACATAAAAAGATTGCCAACCCATGCATCCACCATATAGGAACCAAAATTATGCATGAAAAACCTGGCTCTGATACCAATTGTTGGATCGGAAAAAAAAGCATGCTTAGTTTGGAGAAAGCGATAGATTTCAAAACTTTTAAGAAATCATCTTGCAGCGGAAGCAATATATCCAAATCAACATGCTAATCCATACATGATATGGTATAAGGATAATAAAATCAAGAACAAGATAAAAGGAATTACCGACTCCTTCGCTACAGCTTTAAATCCTCGCTGCGCTATCCTCTCCTTCTTATATCCAAATCCTTTGCCTTTGAGTCTTTTCCTTTAACAATCTACCTTCTTCCTTGTTGTAGTATCCTCAACCAATTAGATTTACCACTTGTTCTTCAAAGACAACTAGGTTAACAAAATCCTTTGGTGGGAAAGGAGAAGAAATATTTGGAGGAGATTTTCTTAGAAGAAGAACCAAAATTGAAACTCTTTCAATTCTTTCACTTAGGAATTTCGGTTCTACCTTGCATGAAAGGAGAGAATGTCTAAAAACCATGCAAGAACCCTTTCTTACATCTCAATTTTCAAAATATGCATGAATGGAAAGAGTGAGAGGCATCCAATGTATCACTTCTTACATTAATCACTCATCAAATAGCCAATAAATGAGACTTATTTCATTTATCTTTAAAATGGCTATTTGAAAAGACCATAACCTATAATTGAATACCCATTTCAGTTTTGGCAAGAAGAAAGAAGGAAGATGGTCCATCTAATGCACATCTTTCATCTTTAATCTAATGAATGCAAATAGGTTACATGCCAACATTAAAAGCCAACCATTAAACCATTTAATGGTAAGTTCATAACTCCATTTAATAATGATGAACCATAATAAAGATCATCTTTATTTAGTATTTTAATGTCAAAATGTGGTTACACATCTAACCTAACACAATTTCGAAATTGCTTCTTCTCCAAAAAAAATTGTTTTAATATAATTAATCTAATCAATTACATTAAACCAAAACAAGCCCATTTCTAAATGAACATATGGGCTTCCAATTAACCATTAATTAGTATAAGCCCATCATTCAATTATGGACTTCTAAAGCCTCCAAACTACTTCTTTCTTAGCTTGATAACCTTCCTTAAAGCCAAGTGGGGAATCTTATTGGACTTTGATAATTCAAGCTCAATAAGCCCGTAAATAATTGATCTCATTGGAATTAATTCTAGCTTATTAACTAAATGTCATTCCACTAAAGACAATTAGTTGAACTCTTGAATTATTAAATATTATGAGAATATGTCCAATTGCAAACCCTATTTAGAACCTTATTATAGCCATCCGCACAACAAAGGGTAAAATTCTGTTTTGCCCTTATGTTGGTTTTTTCTTCTAGATATCTCATTTTACTTTATATGGTGATTAACACATAAGATCTCATCTTAGTGTTAAGACTTGATGGGTAGCTAGTCCATCAAACCACTGGCGCCAGATTTAATCACCAAATCTCCTTAAACATCTAGAAGAGATGATAACACTATAAACTCTTTATTTGAGTGAATGTTCCACGATACATGTTTTAATTAATAATTCCAACATGCGAACCTTTGGATTAATACCTGTAAAAATCCATTCCGATCATATCAAGAATTATAATGAAACACATATGAGTTCACCACTCATCAAGATTGTGGTTCATAATAAGCGAATCTTAAGTTGTATGTTTTAAGATTAAAGTAACGGCCACTTTATTCTTGAAAACATACTTGATTCAATTCATTTAATAGTGCCATTATCGATAGTCTACTACTATCATGATATGAAACTCATCATTCCCTTTAAGTAAACTCCTTTACTTATATGGAGATAAATCGCAACACTACGATCTAAACCATAATCAAACGACCAACTTGATTATTCAACTGTGAATCAATTAATTGATTCTAATAATATACATGTTTCCCATACATCTCATGTATATGTATATTACTTACAAATGAATCTTGGTACCTTATGACCAGATATATAATGCTCATACAGATAAAACCAAACTCTTTTGTTTTATTAATAATAAATATTTTCATTACAAAGCTATGGCGAAGGCGATAAAGTTACATGTAAATACACTTGCTTTCCAGGGCACTATATTTACATAACTCCAACATTACCTTCTCGGAATATATGACGAAATCTAACCTCCCACTGTCTACCTAAAAGCTCCCTGATGGCCATTCCCAAAGCGTTATCTCCTAAGCGCCAGTTCCCAGAACTGGATAAAATGTTGATAACCTCCAGAACGTCCAATTCTAGCTCAATTCATCGATATCCCAAATCCCACGACAAATTTAGGCCAGTATGTACACCCCACATTTCAGCAAATAACGACCTATAGAAACCTATATTGTGTACAAATCCGCCCAACCATTGTCCGAAATAGTCCCACAGTAGACCTCCGACTGAAGCGTCACTAGAACCCGGATGAACCGCTTCATCTATGTTTAACTTCACCCAACCCGCTTGCCTATTATCTCCCCTTGTCATGTTTGTTGCTCGAGCGAACATGGTTTCTGCATTTTTTTATCTCAGCAACATACTCTAGTATCATAGTAATTATAGCGTCCATACTCGGTCATGCGAAGTCCGGATCAAAGATTGCTTTATTCCTCTAGTGCCAAATATACCAACAAGCAACCCCGAATATGGTGGACCAAACAAAACCCCTTACCTTTGTATCTTTTCGTATATTCATGTTCAACCAAGCACTAACGTCTCCCATTTAAAAATCTACCTGGACACCATGTTGGAGAAACCAAGTCCACAAGGACTTAACTCAAGAGCAGTCTCTTATCGCATATAAACAAGTTTGTGGGAAGCCACAGAAACTGCATCATGAGTCCCCAGTAAGATGTCTGGTGACCCTCTGCTGATTTGTCAGTAACTTCTGCTTAGCTAATAACCACAAGAAGGATCGGATTCGCTGAGGACCTAGCCAACATCACATTGAATCCCAAAAACTGTTGCCCTCCTCAACTTGAATCTCCTCAATGAGTTTGTACGTCGATGCGGTAGAGAAACTACCATTGGGAGTAGCTCCCTAAAATGGCTAGTCGTCTCTAGACTCCTCACATGGGACTATTATACTTGCAATATCCGTACAAACAACAGTAAGAAGGTAGCGGTGAAAACTAGCCCAATTCCATCCACACCCCTGAGTTACGTAGTCCTTTACTTGTGTATGAATCTCCTCATCAGGGACTGAAATGATTGCTACATAAATTAAGGGCCCCCATGCTCCAGCCCAATCATCCAGTCAAAATTTTGTTTGTTTGTCGTTTCCTACCTACCATTTGGAGCCCACGAGTACGAATTACCAGGTTGCTGAAATTTCTCTCTATACTATCGAGGCGCCTACGATATGTAGCTGCCTAGGGATGTTAATAGTATCAAATTTGTATTTGGCTCGTAAGATGCGAACCCACAAGGCAGAAGAGTTCCTCAACAATCTCCAACCTAGTTTCGTTAGCATTGCGTCATTATTGGAACGAACGTGCCTTAGGCCTAGACCGCCCAAATTCTTAGGCTTGCAAACCGAGTCCCAGTTGACCAGGTTAATCGTCCTCTGCCCTTCTTTAGGGCCCCATATAAACTCTTTCATTTGTTTTTCCAGTTCATTGCATAAGAGTCTCGGAAGCCTTACCGTTTGCATGGTAAAGATAGGCAGTGCATCATAGATGGATCGTGTGAGAGTTGTCGGACCCCGTTCCCAGAGCCCAACTTCCGTAATCCTGAAACCTTGCGCTTACTACATTGCAGTGCTATATGCTATTGTTCCATAAAAATGATGAGCGCACACTGCCTAAACATCAAAATCACATACTGACTTGTTCATATCAATTATAGCTTAAAGCCTCACGTTCGTATAGAGGCAAGAATTACCTTAATCGGAGTTATATAACTCAAGATACACTCCAAAAACCTAAAAGAGTGCATACCTAAAACATGCTCTCTTAACCGACCCCTAACTTACTTTAATGTAAACTTCCTTATTTCAACTCCAAATGATACCAAACTTTATGGAGTGGAAGGTATATGGCTTAGGAATCCATTGGTTCAAGTCTCACCTCAATTGGAGGTCGGATGAGGGAATTATGCCCAAAAGGGTGGACTATGTTCATACCCAAAATCGAATTGAAACTGTCTTGGCGCAATTGCCATAACTTTTTATATAGATGTCGGATTAAGTTCGTTCTTAGACCATTAGAAAGAAGAAATCTAGATCTACAACTCTTATGAAGACCACAAAATGAGATTCAGCCTGTAAATAAGTCAGAAATCACCATTTTCCCTTGGCTGTCCGTCAAACGGACACACATGTCCGTTTAACGGACACGTTCGGGTGAAAGTGTACCAAATGCTTTGAAATTGTCCGTTAAACGGACATGCAAGTCCGTTTAATGGACATGGGCAGGCGAAAGAGTGTTTTTGTACCCGAGGTTGTCCGTTTAACCGACATTCATGTCCGTTTAACGGACATCAAGTCTTCCAAAACTCCAAAGCCTCTCATCTCCAACCCAACTTCAAAACCACTTGTAACCATCACCTTTCAAAACTCATAACTTCTTATTCCTAGCTCCAATATGTGCATACTATACCTCCATGGAAAGATAAAAAGATGAACTACAAATCTCATGAGGATGCAAAAGTTAACTCCATCATTTATCGAGGTAAAACTCATTCGAATGCCTTTGCTCGACAATGACCAATGAAACAATTGGAAAGGCTACATGAGCGATGGCGATATAGGTTTTACCCCATAAGTTTTACACCTAACTCCAAATGAGGCAAATCATACACCATTGGAAAGGTCTAATCTTAAGCAACAATCTTCAAGAAGATCTCTCAACTCAATTCAAACTCTAAGAGAGTCTAAATCACCAACAAAGGTTTGTCAAATTTACCAAAATTTGACAGCACCTCCTTTAAAAGTTCACTATCCAAACTTCAATTCAATTTAATCCAACTCAAGTACCTGCATCAAACCTCTATCTTCAATCTCTCACAACACACACCCATCCAAATATCCCAATAGATCAACTTCAATAGCAACAACACACTCCTAGCATTCTAATCATATCCAAACTATAACACAATTACATTTCCCCCTTTCTTGTCAAATTCAAACCATACAATGATGTAATTGTTTTAAAACATGCATGAATTATACAAAATACATTAGAACTGAACATTCTTACATTCATATGAAAATATGAGTTATTACAAGGCTTTAGAGGTCATTTTAAGCCACTACATCAAATCCCAAAATACAAACTTGCAAAAGCATCATTTGCCCAAAATGCATCTAAAGCATTGATTTACAAAAATTAACTTGAAATATAAAAATTATCCATTTTTGGAGCAATGTCTTTAAGCTCGGTGTTCGATCTCGTGCTCCTCACCTGGAGATGGGACGGAGTTGGAGGGGGTGAGCTTACGCTCGTGGGTAACATGTTTATATTTATGCAAATAAGCTGAATTTATTTCATTATCCATATTGCTAGCAAATCTCTCATCAAACAATCATACAACTTTGCATTCATAAATTCATCAAGCTAAAAGCATAACTTTCATGATTCATGCATCTATCATTCTTGCAAATACATGCTAACACATAAACACATAGCTAATGGTTCGGTAAGATAAGTCCCGATAATCGACGAACTAACTACACAAGTGTAGTCGTATCTTTGAGGAGTCTAAAGGAACATCCTTGCCCTAATCGGGCGGTGGGCGAAAGCCTATCTTCGTCAACGTGCACGTGACTCTGCTGGGTGGACTTAATTACCCACATAACATGAATTCATGCATCAAAATCTGGACTTTTCTTGTCCATCGGTGATTTCGAAAATTGATTTTCATGCATCCAAATAGCTGATTTTTAAAATGTATTTCATGCTTAACTCACATTTCATGATTTCACTAATATTCATATTCATTCAATTCATGAACTTGTCAAGCAATATCAAGCAATGCCATATACTGTTCAAACTCTCACATAATGGCAATCATAATTCAATTTATACACAATCAATGCTCAATCAATGCTCATCCCAAGGTAGTTGGAAAACATTAATTTCATTAGTTGAGATAGTATTTAAAACTTACTAACATAAAGATAAAAATGAAACCCACCTTATATCTTGCTTAATCCTTACTTAGGAGTGCTCTTCTCCTTGCTCTTCTCCTCTCTCTTGCTCTACTTCAAGAGAAACAAAAACCCATTTCAACATAACTTCAATTGAAAATCTACATAACCTCTTACATGAAATTAACTTGAAAATCACTAAACCCACTTCATTTCTAACCTTTCTACGCCATAACCTAACTAAAAGCTAACACTTGAAATCATGACTTATCTTGGTTCTTGACTCAACCAAAGAGTTTCTTGGTTTCAAGGTGTAGCTTAGCTCTTCCTCTACACTTTTCCTTCTTGAACTTTCTTCAAACACTCACTTAATCTCTTGGAAACTCAAGACCTAGCCAAGCTTTTCCTTTTTCTTCTTCTCCCTTCTCTTTCCACGAACTCTCTCCCTCTCTCCCTCTAATTTTCGTAACTTCCCCTCTTCTTCTCCTACTAACTTAATTCCTTCTCTTTTATACTACTTACTAACTTACTTAAGCCTATAGGCCTAAAGCCCAACTCACTTCTTCTTCCTTCCTTCTTATATTCTCTTTAAACTACTCAAGTCCATTTATCCTTTAAACCCATCTTATTCTCCTTTCCTTCCCTACCTCATTAAGGCCCAACTAACACATTTAATCTCATTAACTCACCACCTAACTCTTTAATGCTATCACATACTAATTAATGTCAACTCAATTAATGCTAACATAACTTACTCAATTAATCTAATCATGCTTAATTTAAAAAAAAATTGGGGCTAACAAGAGTAACCCTGCCTGCAAGGGACAAACATCTAGCTCTCCATCCTGCTAGTTTACAATGAACCTTATCAATGATGTACTGATATGTATTCCTCTTTGATCTTTCATGTATTATAGGGATCCTAAGGTATTTCTCGAGATGTGTAGTTGCTGGAATCCTGCCAGTTGACTTAACATTCGGGCCCTTGCCCTAGAGGTATTGTTTGAAAAGAAAATACGTGTTTTAGAGTTACTAACCTTTTGTCCCGAAGCTTGACAGAACTGCTCTACAACATGTGAGATTATGCGCACTTGTGTTTTGGAGGCTTCCGTAAACAAAAGTATATCATTTGCAAAAAATAGGTAAGAAAGGCCAGGACCTCCTATGCTTAAATGCAGTGGTTTCCATTTTCCTTGCTGGATCAAATAAGTGATGCGATGCCCCAATCTTTCCATATACAATACAAATAGATATGGGGATAGTGGGTCACTTTGACGAATCCCTCTAGATAGAATAAAAGGCTCCGAGAGTGCACCATTCCAATATACTTGCATTTTAACCGAGGTGACACATTTCATAATTAAGTTGATCAAAGTTTTCTGGATTTCGATTACCTGTAATGTATCCTGAATGAACTCCTAACAAAGTCTATCGTACACTTTCTCCAAGTCTATTTTAATGGCCAAGAAACCAACTCTCCCTTTCTTCCTTCTCATCGAATGGATAGCTTCTTGTGCCAAGATGATATTGTTCATGATAGATCTTACTGGTACAAATTTGCACTGGTTCAAGGCCACCAACTGATCCAAGAAAGGTTTCAATATGTTTACTACAATCTTGGTAATGGTCTTGTATATCATCGAGCACAGACTGATCAGACGGAATTGAGTAATATGCAGCGGCGATGGGATTTTTGGTAATAACACCAAAATTGTATGATTTAAATGAGCCTCTCATGTTTCATGCTGAAAAATTTTCTGGACAAATTGCACCACCGAAGCTCCTACATGTTCCCATTGCTGTTGATAGAATTGCGCACCAAATCCTTCCACGCCTGGTGATTTATTGGGATGTATGTCAAAAATGGCATTCTTGACTTCCTCATAAGTAATAACCCCGGTAAGACTTTGTTGGTCATCATTATGCATCCTTTGGAAACCCCCTGAAGTGAGCAGTCCACTCCCATAAACTTCCTCCTTGAAAAACAACAGGTTGAAATAATCCCTGGTGAAGGTTGGCAAATGAGAAACAGATGATTCCAGGAAAGGCAAATGAGAAACAGATGATTCCAGGAAAGCTTCTAGTCATGATGAGGAGCAGAGAGCACGTTCTAGTCTTGCCTGAATGGTACCCCTTCTCTAGGTAAATCGCGAACCCCCATAACCTAGATCATGTAAACAACACCTTTGGACACAATTCCTGAAATCCTTACTAACCACTGGCGTGGATAAAGAACTGCCCTTTTTATCCCCAATGTCCAACTTGGCATTAAATCCCCCATGACCATTCCTCAAGTATAACTAGCAATGTTAGACAAGTTTTCCCAAAGGAATCTCTGGAGGTGTAGTGTGGGCTTGCATATATGGTTGTGAAAAGAAACCAACTCCTGCGATATTCTATCTTTGTATGTACAAATTGTTGATGAGCTAATAGTACTGGGACCTTCGTCCCCAAGTTCCACATTAACCAATTGCCTCCCAAGTAGCCCACAGTTTCAACTCTAAAAGAGAACTCAAATCTTAGTTTAAGGATTATTTGCTGAGCTCTGTCCCCGTTGATTCTTGGCTCAACAAGGACAACCAAAAACGGATGGTGAAGCTTAATATAATTCTTTAAAATACGTTGAAAGGTGACACCCCCAACGCCTTGGCAATTCCAGATAATAATAGAAATTAATCACCCAAAAACTAGACAATCATTCCCTTCGCTTATACCGAAGGTATTACCTTATACCCAAGTGGGTAATCTTCCGAGATACTGTTCGGGGTTTGGGGAACCTCCTCTACGATCGAATGTTGTACACTTTGATCCTTCTCCATCCAATGCTCCCTCTCACTCTTATCAGGTGGTTTAGAAGGAGGAAGAATGATCTCTGCTGGAGGAGGCTCGATAATTGTTGGGACCTGATTTCGAAACCAGACCCCAATTAGAAAAACAGAAAACGAACGAACGGATGGCGAAACCAAAGAACAGATCCTAAACCCGAAAGTGGGCCAAAACAAATGCGAATAACAAAGCGAAACAAACGAACGGACAAAGTCAAAAGCGAAAGAATCCGATCAAAGCACACAAACTATTCAAACGAACTCAAATCAATTTTTCCGACATCCATGAACTCATACTTTAGAAAAACATAGCGTTGGAAACCTTAGACTAAACCAATCCAAAATCGGTATAAATTTTTTTATTTCTTTTTCATTCTTTATTCAAACAAAGCACTTGGATTTCCCCTTTTGGAAATTCATCCTCAATCAAAATCTCAATTTACTTGATTCTTCATATTCAAATCATAACCATCAATTTATACAAACCCTTATTATTCCTTTTCCTTTGCCAATAAAACGATCACATATATCCATATACCCACAATCAAGCAAAAAACAAGAGCACTTCAATATTTCAATTTCAGCAACACAATTCATTGGACCTCCTGTCCGGAATCCCATCATAATCAAACACATACATAGACAAAGCACTTCAATAATTCTCAATCAATAGTCAGAATCATCGGACCTTCTGTTCGGAATCTAAAACACAATCAATATACAATTTATATAAAAAACTATAATTAACTATTCTATTCCATATACAAATCCATAATTCAATCAATCTCATTCATATATCATAACCATACACAAATTTATATCTCATTCCCATACACAAGTACATAATTCACTTTCATCATGAAACAACTGCTTACAAAAATATTAATGGCATTCCGCGCCATGTACAAATACCGATATCAAAATCCAAAATTACACAAACTATAATATAAGCAAAATCGAACAAAAGCCTTGACTTTCTTTCATCCGATCTCCTGCTCGATACCTGGAGATGAGGATGAAAGGGGGGGTGAGCTTAAAGCTCGTGGATAACATGTTTATAAATTGAAAAATAAGCAAAAATTATTTTTCAAAACGTTTTCCATTTATAAACATTTCACAGTAGAAAATCCATCAAAAGCTTATTTGTCACAATTTCTCAATTTCAAAGAATTCATGAGCAATTTCAAAAGCATGGATGCATCATACTTAGAATCAAAACAAAAACACATAAACACATCAGAATGGTTTGGATCGGTCCAAAACAGAATGTACTGCACATTTTCGCATAGCAGTCCTGTGCATCCGTAAACATAACGTTCTACATTTTCCCGTATAGCGGTCCAGTGTAGCCGTGAACTTATGGGAGTCCATAACGGAGTTCCAATGCCACTAGTAGGCAGGCGGGCAAAGCCTATAAAAAAGAAGACAAGTGCACTTGCCTCAACTTATGAGACCTAACCAAACCCACATAACACATTTCACACTTGAGAAAATAGATTGCCCGAAGGCGCATTTCGAAAATCCAATTTTCATATCATGTCATATTTCATACAAATGTCATTCACAATCTCAATATCAATTCATATAACAATAATTCAATCACACAAAAAGTGCAACATTTTGGCACATAATCAAATTCTTTAATCATTCAAAACCTAATAATTCTCAAACCTCAAAATCAAAGAATGTAATACTTTAGTAATTTCCAAATCATTCAAACACAATGAATTTAGCAATTGTAGCAATTTCATAAATCATTTCAAAATCAATAAAATTAATCATTCGAAAACAATAATTTACTAACATTTCTCTTCTTGATTTTTCAAAAACTTATACTTGACTCATAATTCAAAATATAAATAAGGTACCTACCTCAATTCCATGCTTAAAACTTGTCCAAATCTTCAATTTCTCCAAAGCTTCACTTCAATTCCCTAGTCCAAGACAAAAATCCCTAATTCATAACCATCCAAAATTCAGCATCACATAAAGCATAATCACCAAAATTGAGCTTAGAAAACACAAACCCATACCAATCTTAAGCCATATGAACCAAAATATTTCAAAATTTAACAAATCAAAAATCTCAATCTTACCTTTATTCTTCATCATTTTCGGATTTTCTTAGCTCCATGGGAAGCTCTCATGTTCTTCCACCTTTTCCCTATTGAATCATCTTTAAAATGACTCTTGAAGCTCACAAAAATTCGAACCCTAAGCCCTCTCTTTCTTCTTTCTTCTTTCTTCTTTCTTCTTTCTTCTTCTCCCTTTTCTTTCCATCCGAAACTCACCTCTCTTTTCTCTTCTTCCTTTCATTTTCCTTTCTAATTTCGTGCCTCTCTTCCTTATAAACGACAACCCCCTTTTAATGAATGAGTAATGACTCATTTGCCTTCCTTATAAGCCTTATAACTTAACACTTTAAGTGATCTTCCAAATTTGGGCCTAAATTTTATTTTAATTCATGCTTACTTTAGGAAATTTTTCTAACCATCAAATTGAAGGAATTTGCTAAAACTTCCTTCTATAGAAATGTTCCTCATTGTCTCAATTTCATAACGTCACAAAAATCATTTAATTTGGATCACTACACCAAAAGTTATACTCCAAACATTTTGGGCTATACTTATGCTAAAACAATTTCCAGCTATTTACTTCCATCAGAAAATTAACATTCGTAAAGAATAAATTGAAACTCAAGTCCTTCAGAACATTTGTATCCCTATTTCTCTAGTTTAATCCAAATTAAGAATCACCTCATTTGGATGACTAGAACAAAAGTTATGGCCAAAATACTTTCAGATCTTACTAATCCTAGACTGCACACTAAACCCGACTTCAATTCATAAATTGAAAGTCTTAGGGGCTAAATTGAAATTCAATTCCTTCATATGACTTATAGCCCCATGTCTCTATTTTATTTTACAATAAGAATCAGATCAATCGAATCTCCACAGATCAATAATTTCTCATAAGACTGAAACATATTTAGAAAATTATCTAACTCACTTTGATTAAATCCATCATCCTCAATTTAGTCTCAAAAATCATAAATTTCCCATGCTGATGTAGATAATTGTCTTAGGAATTCAACGCTTTAAAAATCAAGTCAATCGGATGTCGAACGGAAAAGATATAAGCAAAAGATTAGAAATGGTCGAATTAGGAAGAAAAGACCCAAAATGGCAAAACGGCGTCACACCATTCGCGCGGACCCTCGCCCTCGCAAGTGTTCAAGGTCTCGAGACGTGCACGGAACACACGCGCTCGCGATCGCGAGGAGCACGCACAATGCTCGCTCGTTTGATTTTTTTTCCACTAATATATATATAATATCCGAATTTTTCCAAAAATCATATCTTTTGACTCAAGGGTCCAAAATTTACAAACTTTGTATCAAAAGAAAGCTGAAAGGAAGCTTTACAACTTCCATGAAGAACTTAAGGACCAATTCTATCTCTCAAGGGGTCAAAAATGTAATCAAAGTTTTTGTTCCTACTTGCTATCCCAAAACAGTAACATAAATTTCTAAAATTTCTATCTTTCTACTCCAAGATCCAAACATGTCATATTTTATATCAATGCAAAGATCAAAAAGCGACCTACAATTTTCATGAAGGACAGAAAAATCAATTTGGCCTTTAAGGAAGTCACATTTCCAATCAAAGTTTCTGTCCATTAATAATCATGCCAAACAGTAGCAGAAACTCCTAAAATTTATAACTTCTTATTCCATGTTCCAAAAATTTCATACTTTACGTCAATGGAAAGATCAAAATATAATCTAAAACTTTCATGAAGAACTTCAAAGCAATTTTAACCTCTAGCTAAGTCAATTTTTCAATCAAAGTTTATGTCATATAATTGGTCATCCCATACCACATCCAAACTTTAAAATTTCATATCTTCCAATTCCCACACCCACATATACATATTATACATCATTGTAAAGCTATAAACTTCCTCTACAACTTTCATGTAAACCACTTAACTCAAATTAAAACATATCAGTCCCTAATTCGTCTCAAAACACAGCATACATAATCCTACACTTAAGAGCATTTTCGAAAACAAAATACAATACACTTAAATTCGAATGCTCATAACTTTCAATCCAGAAGTCGAAATCTGTCATACTTTATGGCGATAGAAAGCTCTCAACAGTAACTACAAGTTTCATAAAGATCATTTCATCAAATTCTGCCTAAATTATCCCAAAAAAATTCACAAAGTTTCAGCCCAAAAAGTCAACTCTTCATCTCCAAAAAGTCAAACTTTCATAATTCAACAAATTCTCACACTTTCACTAATAAATTTCATAATACAATACAAAATTTACCCAAAATCTCACATCAATTTCATAAAACTCAAAAACACCCATTTCATGTATTATTCTCAAAATATCATTTCAATTTGTTCAAACTAGAATTTGCTCACATAGAACATTACACATAATCATTCAAAATCATGAACTTTCTTTTCCTTTACACATGACTAATTTACCACCAATTTCGCATTTCATGTCAAATTTTAACTCGCAATTCTAAGAAAAGTTCGAGGTCCAATATTTCTCCCCCTCTCAAAAGAATTTCGTCCTTGAAATTCATACTTAAGAAATCACCAAGTAACTTATTCTCTCACATAATGTCTTTTAAAAAATCATAGTCAATCACTTTCTTATCTAAGTCCTCATCATACATATTTCTCAATTTATTCACAAATTTTCACTTCTTGTATCAAATGCACCACCAATATCATATCAAAATTACTATTTCTTAACTTAACATATGTCAATGGTCCAATTTTTGATAACCTTGATATGGTCCAAAACTATTCAATCTCAACCTTTTGAACTTCTATACAAATCTATATCTCTATCACTCATTCTCATCTTTCAAATATCCGTTATGGCATCTCACATATATTCGAAGTCAAATCATCCAAATTCATCATAAATTTCTAATCTTAATTTCCATACGCACACTCTTATAATCAATCATACTCTTGACACTTAAATCAAACAATCACTTTAATTCCTCAAATAATTCATGAAAACTTATTCACACCAATCTCACATTCTCACTAAATCAATTCTATCCATTTAAAACTTTTAACAAACATTTGCGCCCATGTAAGATCCTAATACTGGGCTCTGATACCATAAAATTTGGGACCTAATTTTGAAACCAGACCCTAACCGAAAAAATGAAAAACGAAAGAACTGATGACAAAACCAAAGAACGGATCCTAAACTCGAAAGTGGGCCAAAACAAATGCGAATAACAAAGCGAAACAAACGAACGGACCAAATAAAAAGCGAAAGAATCCGATCAAAGCACACAAACGATTCAAACGAACTCAAATCAATTTTTTCGACATTCGTGAACTCATAATTTAGAAAAATATCGCGTTGGAAACCTTAGACTAAACCAATCCGAAATCGGTATAAATTTTTTTATTTCTTTTTCATTCTTTATTCAAACAAAGCACTTGGATTTCCCCTTTTGGAAATTCATCCTCAATCAAAATCTCAATTTACTTGATTCTTCATATTCAAATTATAACCATCAATTTACACAAAATCTTATTATTCCTTTTCCTTTGCCAATAAAACGATCACATATATCCATATACCCACAATCAAGCCAAAAATAAGAGCACTTCAATATTTCAATTTCAACACAATTCATCGGACTTCCGTCCGAATCCAAAACACAATCAATATACAATTTATATACAAAACCATAATTCACTATTCTATCCCATATACAAATCCATAATTCAATCAATCTCATTCATATATCATAACCATACACAAATTTATATCTCATTCCCATACACAAGTACATAATTCACTTTCATCATGAAATAAATGTTTACAAAAATATTAATGGCATTCTGTGCCATGTGCAAATACCGATATCAAAATCCAAAATTACACAAACTACAATATAAGCAAAATCGAACAAAAGCCTTGACTTTCTTTCATCCGATCTCGCCGACACCTGGAGATGGGGATGAAAGGGGGAGTGAGCTTAAAGCTCGTGAATAACATGTTTATAAATAGAAAATTAAGCAAAAATCATTTTTCAAAACGTTTTCCATTTATAAACATTTCGCAGTAGAAAATCCATCAAAAGCTCATTTTTCACAATTTCTCAATTTCAAAGAATTCATGAGCAATTTCAAAAATATGGATGCATCACACTTAGAATCAAAACAAAAACACATAAACACATCAGAATGGTTTGGTTCAATCCAAAAGAGCGTCATCGCACATTTCCGCATAGCGATCCTGCGGTAGTGAGCGAGCGTATTACACTTTCGCATAGCGGTCAAGTGTAGTTGTGAACTTATGGGAATCCGTAACGGAGCTCCAATGCCACTAGCGAACAGGCGGTCGAAGCCTATAAAAAAGAAGACAAGTGCACTTGACTCAACTTATAGGATCTAACCAAACCCACATAACACATTTCACACTTGAGAAAACGAATTGCCCGAAGGCGCATTTCGAAAATCGAATTTTCATATCATGTCATATTTCATACAAATGTCATTCACAATCTTGATGTCAATTCATATAACAACAATTCAATCACACAAAGAATGCAACATTTTGGCACATAATCAAATTCTTTAATCATTCAAAACGCAATAATTCTCAAACCTCAAAATCAAAGAATGTAATACTTTAGGAATTTTCAAATCATTCAAACACAATGAATTTAGCAATTGTAGCAATTTCATAAATCATTTCAAAATCAATGAAATTAATCATTCGAAAACAATAATTTACTAACATTTCTCTTCTTGATTTTTCAAAACCTTATACTTGACTCATAATTCAAAATATAAACATGGTACCCACCTCAATTCCATGCTTAAAACTTGTCCAAAGCTTCAATTTCTCCAAAGCCTCACTTCAATTCCCTAATCCAAGACAAAAAACCCTAATTCATAACCATCCAAAATTCAACATCACATAAAGCATAATCACCAAAATTGAGCTTAGAAAACACAAACTCATACCAATCTTAAGCCATATGAACCAAAATCTTTCAAAAATTAACAAATCAAAAATCTCAATCTTACCTTTATTCTTCATCATTTTAGGATTTTCTTAGCTCCATGAGAAGCTCTCATGCTCTTCCACCTTTTCCTCTTGAATCATCTTAAAATCACTCTTGAAGCTCACAAAATTTGAACCTAAGCCTTCTCTTTCTTCATTCTTCTTCTCCCTTTTCTTTCCATCCAAACTCACCTCTCTTTTCTCTTCTTCCTTTCATTTTCCTTTCTAATTTCATGCCTCTCTTCCTTATAAATGACAGCCCCCTTTTAATGAATGAGTAATGACTCATTTGCCCTTCCTTATAAGCCTTATAACTTAACACTTTAAGTGATCTTCCAAATTTGCCCCTAAATTTTATTTTAATTCATGCTTACTTTAGGACATTTTTCTAACCATCAAATTGAAGGAATTTGCTAAAACTTCCTTCTAGAAAAATGTTACTCATTGTCCCAATTTCATAATGCCACCAAAAGCATTTAATTTGGATCACTACACCAAAAGTTAAACTCCAAACATTTTGGACTATGCTTATGCTAAAACAATTTCCAACGATTTACTTCCATCCAAAAATTGATATTCTTAAAGACTAAATTGAAACTCAAGTCCTTCAGAACATTTGTATCCCTATTTCTCTAGTTTAATCCAAATTAAGAATCAACTCATTTGGATGACTAGAGCAAAAGTTATGGCCAAAATAATTTCAGATCTTACTAAGCCAAGACTGCACACTAAACCTGACTTCAATTCAGAAATTGAAAGTCTTAGGGGCTAAATTGAAATTCAATTCCTTCATATGACTTGTATCCTCATGTCTCTATTTTATTTTGCAACAAGAATCAGATCAATCGGATCTCCACAGATCAAGAATTTCTTATAAAACTGAACCATGTTCAGAAAATTATCTAACTCACTTTGATTAAATCCATCATCCTCAATTTAATCTCAAAAATCATAAATTCCCATGCTAATGTATATAATTGTCTTAGAAATATAACGCTTTAAAAATCAAGTCAATCGGATGTCGGACAGAAAAGATATAAGCAAAATATTAGAAAGGGTCGGATGAGGAAGAAAAATACCCAAAATGGCAAAACAACGTCGCACCATTCGCGCGGACCCTCGCCTCTCGGCGTTCATGGTCGAGACTCACACGAGCACGCGCCTCGTGATCATGAGGCGCACACAGTCTTTCCGTCTGATTTTTTCCACTAATATATATATATATACATATATATTCGCATGAGGCATACAGGAGCGCCATGATCGATTTTTTCCACTAATATATATATATATATATATATATATATATATATATATATATATATATATATATATATATATATATATATATATATATATATATATATATATATATATATATATATATATATATATATATATATATATATATATATATATATATATATATATATATATATACATATACATATATATATATATATATATATATATATATATATACATACATATATATATATATATACATGTATATATACATACATGTATATATATATATATATACATACATGTATATACATATATATATACATACATGTATATATACATACATATATATATATACATACATATATATATATATATATATATATATACAATTTTCCAAAATCATATCTTTTGGCTCAAGAGTCCAAAATTTACAACTTGGTATCAAAAGAAAGTTGAAAGGAAGCTTTACAACTTCCATGAAGAACTTAAAGACCAATTCCATCTCTCAATGGGTCAAAAATGTAATCAAAGTTTCTGTTCCTACTTGCCATCCCAAAACAGTAATAGAAACTTCTAAAATTTCTATCTTTCTACTCCAAGGTTCAAACATGTCATATTTTATATCAATGCAAAGATCAAAAAGTGACCTACAATTTTTATGAAGGACAAAAAAATCAATTTGACCTCTAAGGAAATCAAATTTCCAATCAAAGTTTATGTCCATTAATAATCATGTCAAACAGTAGCAGAAACTTCTAAAATTTATAACTTCTTATTCCATGTTCCAAAAATTCCATAATTTACGTCAATGGAAAGATCAAAACATAATCTAAAACTTTCATGAAGAACTTCAAAGCAATTTCAACCTCTATCTAAGTCAATTTTTTAATCAAAGTTTTTGTCATATAATTGGTCATCCCATACCACATCCAAACTTTAAAATTTCATATCTTCCAATTCCTACATCCACATATACATATTATACATCATTGTAAAGCTATAAACTTCCTCTACAACTTTCATGTAGACCACTTAACTCAAATCAAAATATATCAGTCCATAATTTATCTCAAAACGCAGCATACATAATCCTACACTTAAGAACATTTTCGAAAACAAAGTACAATACACTTAAATTCAAATGGTCATAACTTTCAATCCAGACATCTAAATCTGTCATACTTTATGGCGATAGAAAGCTCTCAACAGTAACTACAAGTTTCATGATATCATTTCATCAAATTCTGCTTAAATCATCCCAAAAAAATTCACAAAGTTTCAGCCCAAAAAGTCAACTCTTCATCTCCAAAAAGTCAAACTTTCATAATTCAACAAATTCTCACACTTTCACTAATAAATTTCATAATACAATACAAAATTTACCCAAAACCTCACATCAATTTCATAAAACTCAAAAACACCCATTTCATGTATTATTCTCAAAATATCATTTCAATTTGTTCAAACTAGAATTTGCTCACATATAACATTACACATAATCATTCAAAATCATGAATTTTCTTTTCCTTTACACATGACTAATTTACCACCAATTTCGCATTTCATGTCAAATTTTAACTCACAATTTCAAGAAAAGTTCGGGGTCCAACATTTCTCCCATCTCAAATTTTAATTATCTCATGGTTCTAACTGTTAGATTTTTCTTTTATTTGGTGAACAACAATTAATTTTATTTTAACAAATTTTAATAACATATTAATTAAGTTATGTAAATTTAATCGAAAAATAATAAAGTAACCCAATAAATGATTTGAATTAATGGGGTCAAAGTTTAAGAAGAAGATAGATCCCGATAAGTATAGATCGGACCCATATTGAGCTTGTAATGGAGAGTCCCGATATGGATGTTATATAAGAAATTTAAGGTCTCTTGTAGTTGTTGTAGCAAATCACAAACGTAAGGATTCTCTAACCCATTCAGAGATTCATGTATATAAAATGCTATATGAAGGCTTTAACATATCCCACTGTATAGATTCCGTGAAGTTGTTGATGGATTCATCCTTGTTTTGGCCTTGAAAAGCTCGTTTAAAGTTATAAAATTAAAATCAAGTATTTTTGTATTTCTTCGTTAATTTTCATTAGTTAAATATTACGTCAATGCTAATGTTATATTTTTATTTTCTTAAAATAAAAATATACTCTATTGTCGAAGTTAACTCCCCTCACTTAAATAACACGTTAATGCTGACATGACATAACATTATTTTAAAAAAATTAAAATAGACCCACTAGCCAAGACATGAAATATATAACAACAGATCCTAATTGCCACAAGTGAGACCAACCGTATACAATGTATAATTATAGACTCCATTGTCATGAGACAATCCGACCCACTTCGGACTCTTTCTATGTAAAAATAAATAAATGCTAACATGATATTTAATCGACGAAGAGTTAATATTGCCAAAATTTTCATTTATTTAAGATTTATTTTGAACATTTTAAAAATTTAAAATTAAATTTGAACGTTTTAAAATGTTAAAATTTAAATTATATTTTATTGTAAATATTAAAATTTAAAATGCATTTTTCGAGAATTTACTAGAATAAATGCCTAGAGAGCAAAGTTTCACAGGTATTTCTCCTTCACTGATATATTTAGGTGTCGCTTAGTTTACAAAGTAATGAGAATGAGAATGAAAATGAATAGTGAAGAATGAGAATGGATATAATCATTATAATTATGATAGTTGGTTAAGATGAAGGAATGATTACTATTACTATTAATGGTGGTTGATTTATTAAAATGTTGAGAAATAAAAATTTGTTAAATTTTTGTTTTATATCAAATTTCAAATATATTTTAATGGTTATTTTAATTTATGCACCCTAATTATAATAACATAATGTTTAAAATCAAGTATATTATAGTTATTGCTTTCCAATAATTCTTGAAGAAAAAATACTCTAGTATTTTTAAAATCAACATATCATTAATTACATAATATCCTCAAAACATAGTTTAATTATCCAAAATATTGTGCAATTCATCGACACAACCATAATATCCACCGGTCCATTGCTATAATAAAACCAAGTAATATAATTTAATACAATTTACATTCTTCTTATAATAAAAATGATGTTATATTTTAAGTAATTAATGAATAATATTTTAATTAATTACATTGTAATTAATTAATTAATTAATTATATTTTAATTAATTACATCTTAATTATATTTTAATTAATTAATTATATTTTAATTAGATTTTAATTCATCATTTAATTAATTATATTTTAATTAATTAGATTAGATTTTAATTAGACTTTAATTAATTAATTAATTATATTTTCATTAATTAATTAGATTTTATCTTGATTGATTGATTTATTTTAATTAATTAATTAAATTTTATCTCAAGCAATTAATTAGATTTTATATTTTAATTAAATATATTTTAATTAATTACATTTTAATTATATTTAGTTAAAAATTATTAAAAATATTAATATTAATAAGAATCAAACTCATTCATCCCACGTATAGAAGATATGAACCATTATCTAAAACTTGGGTATAAAAATTATTCAATTAATTATAATAATCAATTAATTATTACCATTTATTTCGTTCCTATTGATTTATTTTCTTAACCCTTAAACAAGCACCCTTGTAGCAGAATTGGATTATACATGGCAATATCGTCCAAAAAGGTTACCAGAAATGTCCAAAGTACCATAAGTTGAATTCTGGCAATGTACGTCAGCTGGTCATTCAAAGTGGCTCCTTGTCTCATTTATAACCATTCATTTGCCAACGTGATCACTTGTCAACCACTGTTTTGTATTAGCTGTCTTTGTGTGACATGAAATCCTGTTCCATTGGATTCAATTTCAATCAATGTTTGTCATCTGCAACCAAAAGACAATCTAGTACCTGTTGTCGTGCGAGGGGCATTATCCTGCAAGGGAGTTAAGAGCCACTCACAGCTGATAATAAATACATCTTTTCACCGGTGGGGGCAATTTCACAATTCCTCACTTTTTCGAGGTGAAAGTGATGGTTGACAGGGAAGGATCATGCAGAAGAAGCGCAACACTCGTGGATTAAATTGTTACCGTCCTTTAAATCGAGGCAGAGGAGGTGGATACGATTGCGCTTTGTTCTGAAACGTTGGCATATGTGTGGTTCTCTTTTCTTATCCCCAGCTAGAATACACTGTTCTTCCACTACCTGTTTATATATTTTCATGCTTCGTCCAACACTCTTTCTTCTGTGAGCATTCGCTTTTCTCCTTAAATTTACAAACATGTCGGTTCATAACAATGGCTTGCAGGAAGGTGCACAATGGCAAGAGCTAAAGCTCCCACATTTATTACATACTGATGCAGTTCAAAAACTCCACGCAACTATCCAAAATAAGTGGGATTCTCTCCGACAGTCAGCATGCCAAACCGCGGCCGGAAGAGCACTGTGGAAGCATGTTACTCATGACCCACTTGCAGACTTGCTATCAGGAGAGACACCTTAGAAAATTTCATGAGAAGATAAAGAATGACCTTCTTAACAATGCCAGGGAAATTTCAGGAGTAATTCTTGCAGTTCGAACCCTTTGGTTTGATTCGAAGCTAGAAGCTGCTCTTGACTCTTTAAGTGGGGGAACGCAAGTAGTCCTCCTTGGCGCAGGTTGGTCATCCATCTATTCATCAATTTTACTTGTTTCAAGTCTGAAATCTGACTGATATCAATCCCATTTCCCAGCATTCAGTCCAAATTTAAAGTCAGAAATCATACTATAATTCAGACTTTAACATCTAGAATTGGAGTATGGATCATGACACAAGTCCAGTTATATGTAACTATTACAGAAAGCAATCAGTAAATCATACTAGAGGTTCTGACCTTTAGTCAATTGTGCTTTCCCTGAAAAAATTTCTGCATATAGATCAAACTAGGGCGCACAGTTGTCGAAAGTGAACCATAAAGTTCAAGATTCGACTAAGTCTACTGAACTACAAGCGGGTTTGTCAGTTAGTGGATGATACATCCAGCAACTCAAAAGAAAAGACAAGATAAAGCTTTAGTGCGACTTCCAGATTGTTATTGATTAGGCTATGTAACAAAAACTTGTGACATACTTGGACCGCTGGAAATTGAATGCCTGGAGTGAATAAAAGATGAGTGCTCTCTTAGGCTGCTCTAGTGACGGGCAATAGGAAAAGTTATTTCGCATTCAAGTATTTAAAACATCTTACTATGTCTGGTAACAAAACCTTGCTATCCAATGTTAGGAATGGATACCAGAGCATACCGTCTAAGCTGCCTGAAGGAGAGCCATGTCTTTGAAGTTGATTTTCCTGAAGTTTTAGAAGTTAAAACCACTCTTCTAGAGGCAGCAAACGAATCAATCAACAACGACCAGCATCCAACATTGAAAGCAAAATCTTTATGTAGAGTGGCAGCTGACATAACGACAAACGATTGGCTTGAAAAGCTTCAGAACTCGGGCTTTGTTCCAGAAAAAAGTACAGTTTGGGTTCTAGAAGGCATCATCTACTACCTCTCCCACTCTGACGCCATGCAAGTATTGCAGATCATTGCTGATAAGTGTGCCCTTGCCAACACGGTTCTGTTGGCAGATTTTATGAACAAGCCATCAACAACGCTATCCAGCTCCAACTTCCATTTCTATTGTGATTGGCCAGAGCGCTTACTTCCATCTCTGGGATTTTCCCATGTAAAGCTTTCACAGATTGGCGACCCTGATGCTCATTTTGGGCTCACGGCCGATCCATCAAATCTGTTCAACAAGCTCCGCAGCTTGCCCAGGTCAATGCAAACCAACCCAGATGATGGATCACCTTGCTGCCGCTTGTATTTGGTGCAGGCATCTGGTCTAACCACTCAAACGTAGTCCATATAAAAGGCAATTTGAGTATAATGTAGAAACCATAGGTGTCTACATCAAATACAATATAGAAGTAAGCATCATTTTTACGAAGTAATAATCTTATAAATCATCTATAAAAAAATCATACAGCCATGCTGCAGATCTTTTCAGGAAGTTCTTAATTTAGTTTATGATGCAATTGTCGGCTTATAGATTCTTCTACTACGATCAAGCTAATTATTCCACACAGTACAAAAAGCAAAGAATTTTTGTTTGTTCGAGGACCAAACAGAAAAAGATGGATAAAAGAATATATAGGTCATGGTTATGTATCATACTCCTGGTGATCATACGTCAACAATAAGGGCTCAAGATGCCAGAGATACACGCAACACAAAATTCTCACTACGTTACAGTATATACGGCAGAGAGAAAGATCTAATCTCCAGTAATTGTATATATGAAGTATTAACAATTGTAACTTATAACAGTCATGGCCAGTAAGCCGTCGGAACAGTACACGTGAAAGCATAAAAATAATTCGAGCAGATAATAACTAATTTATGAAAGGCCCCTCTGGAGGGGTGCATAAAGTAGCATTATTGGTAACATTAAGAGAGAGAGAGAGAGAGAGAGAGTAGTTCTATACTTGCAATAAATAATTTTCCAATCACCAAGCTCCCATGAGATATGGATACGAAGACTCTAAGCCACAGGAGCTACGAATGATTGGCACGTTGACATACATCTTATCCCGTGGCAATAATAATATATGTTAAGAAGATCTTCGTCGTGAAGACAACAATAGTATATCAAGCCAACTTTAGCAACAATGTTAACCCAATTAATAGTCTCCTAGCTGACCATTAATCACCATATTCATCTTGAAGTACTTAAATAGCAATTAAAAATATTATTAACATTCTATGACAAGCATTTCACAGCTATTCAGGTAAAATATTTTGGTTAGCTGATAGAGAATGAGAGTGAATTTCCGAAGAGTGGATACTTGATTCTGCAAGTATGGCGAGAGAGAGAAAAATAATACCATTTCAAGAAAGTATTCAAAGAAGTAAAGGAAATTTCACAGAGCCAAGTTACACTTTTTTCAACGGTCGCGAGATGCCATGATAGAGAAACCTTGTCTGTGTGGAAGACTGTAAGAAGATGCATAAATCAATGAAAAGGAAAGTGATTGCACCAATGAAAACAACGTCAAGGAAAATGCAACCAATTCAAACCAAACTTAAGACTAAATAAAAAAAGAAAGAAGAGAGCCAAGTTCACTTTTTTTTAATGGTCAAGATGCCATGATAGAGAAACCTTGTCTGTGTGGAAGACTGTAAGAAGATACATAAAATTCAACGAAAAGGAAATTGATTGCACCAATGAAAACAACGTAGGGGAAGGAAGATGCAACCAATTCAAGCCAAGCTTATGACTAACTACAAAAAGAAAGAAGAGACTGCTAAACCTCGTAAACAGGTATTGGCCTGAAAATTTTAATGCTGAAACAAAATTAACATTAATCACGCTTCAAGGCAGTCCTTCACACTCTGCTCAAATTTGTCTAGTGAGGATAAAGCATCCATGAGAGTATCAACTGCCTTTTGCCTGCACGACAAAAGAAAAACAAAAGAGTAGAGACATTAGGAAATTTTTGGTAAAATAGAAGTGTATCCAATTTCACCATTTGAGTAGAAAAGAAACGGAGTTCAAAACTTTTGCAACAGTGATTCCACAATTCACATCAGTCAAAACTATTCTCAACTCGAAAGCTGTATCAGCAAAATGGACAAATGCCAGCTGCCCAAAAAGGTACCATAATTATAGAAAACTCTCCCTTTTAACTCCTTACAAATCAATGACAATGTTTCATTAAAAGGAAAATTCCAATCAAAAGGAAAAAATAATGTTTCTCCGTAATTCTACTCCAGAACATAACTTCTGCTACTGGGTTTCATGCATTCCCGGACTCTTTAGCAGTAAACAGAATACTGGATTAAATTAATTTTGAACCACTTTGTTTGCTGGAAACAACAATTAGTCTGTGAACAAAAAAGAAAGAACTCAAATAAAACATTTTGACACATTACACATTTTTAAATGTTATGACAATCAAATAGAACTATATAGTTCATCAACATTAAAAGCATCCAGTCTAGGACTATAACTAGGGGTGACAATGAGTCAGATTGGATTCAGGCCTTTTAATGCCCAAGCTCGAGTCCAACTCCACCCCGCACGAGCTGTTTTTTTATATTTTTAATTAAAAGTATAAAATAACATCATTTTGCTTATATGTGTTAGGCATTGGGCAAGGCTGGGTCTGGGTCGCTTGAGCCTAAGCTTGGCTCGTTATCCTTAGGGTGGAGCGGGCCAAATGTCATCTCTAACTATAACAAGTCTAAACTTTTTAAGCAAATATTGACTTATTTAGTAAAATTTTGGCTATTCGTTCAACATAAAAGCTAGAAGAGGCCAATATTTACAGCACAATTTGTAAATAGGATCGTGCACATTAGTGCCATACCATGCACATGTGATGACTGTTCAAAGATACATCAGCTACACAATTGCAAGTTAAAAGATAACATTACCTATTGCGAGCAAGCTTAATATTGGCTTCATTAGCCACAACATTCAGAGAAGAGAAAGATCTGCATAAAAAGAATCGACAAGAAGAAAGCTCAGAACTTCAAATTTCTAGCACCTCCTCGTCTCAATGAGAATGAGCAAAAAAAATTGACCAAAGAAAGTAGGATCTGAAGCCAATAAGAAATAAATCACTTGTTAATAATTGAAATTCCTATCGTTCCCCTATGGAATCTGATAGAAACTGATATATTCAAAATACTCTAAAACGGTTTTTGACAATGAAACAGCACGATTATTTCATATAAGACTCACAATTTAAAAAATAAAGAAAAGCAGAGATAACTTTTGATTTGACAATGTTTCAGAAATCAGCATTAGGTACATGTAAGCAGCTGACATACAAATATGAGATTTCCGTAATCATAATTTTGATTTTGGTTTCGCTAACATCTTAAATACGTGCATAGAACCAGTTACAAAAGCCGTAAACTTCAAGATGGTTATAAGATTTCTTGCATCTAAACCCACTGCATCTTGATTTCATTATTTTACAGGTATTATTGTCAATACAACATATAAAAAATGACCAAACCATGCGTGAGAAAACATTAACAGCACACCCATCGAAAGAAAGAAATAATAGGGTTACCTACTTTATAAGGTCATCTAGTATCGCCTCAGCTTCCAGCTTTATAGGGTCCTTTTTGTCAAGCAATGAAGAAGCATTTTTCACAATTAATCTAAACGTACAAACCTGAACAAGCAACCATTCAATTGCTAATTAATAAAGTAAGATACTGGAAAGTAATCAAATGTGGAAACAGAGAAATTTGTCAATACCTCAACACCGGTATTCGCCTGAAAATTAACGAAGGAATTGCGCTCTTGCGGGACACAATCCCTGAAAGCGGATTTCAACTGCCTCTGAATTTCCTCTGACTCCTTTTTCGTAAATTCAGAATCACTACTTGCTGATAAAATCATAAAAACCAACAAAATTTTCACACGTTAGAGTTACAGTAACATACAGAGTGAGAGTTAGAGTAATGAAAAGGTTTTCTAAAAGAAAAGCAAACGTACAAAGTAGGAGATAAACAGAGCGAAGAATTTCGCGGGAAGCGTCAATGGGAGCCAGTAGGAACTTAGCAGACTTCCTCTTCTGGTCTTTAAGCCAATCCTTGGGTCCTGCTGCGTAATTCTCACACAATCAGCGTTAGCGTTTCCAAAAAAAATCAAAAAAAAATTTCAATGAATAGGGAATGACGGGCCTACATATGCCGATGGAGAAGGCCGTGGCCGGAGCGGGTTGCAAGAGCAGAGCGAGGAACGAGAGCAAAGCGACGCTTCTGCGAGAGATGCCGGTGAGACGGAGACGTACTGGGGAGATTTTAGGGTTTGAAATTGGGGATTTTGGAGGGAGTGAAGTGAGTAGGATTGAAGGTGAAGAAGAAGAAGGTGAAAAGGAACTCATGATTTTAATGTGTTTGTTTTAGGATTCATTACCCGCCTTTTATTTAACGGTTATTAACGGACACATACGTGGCAATTGTTTTGGATTATTGTTAATAAATCTTGAAATAATTATTATATATTTAAAATTTGAAATTAAAATAATTATCAACACTTTTATGGTTTTTTATTTATACGCCTTTTCAAATATATTACGATATTACAAATAAACTAATTGCTGAATTTGAGATATGACCATAATTAAAATTTTAATATTTCATTTATTGAGTTATATGTAGAGATGGTGAATATGCAAACAATTTCAAAATTAATAATTTTATTAAATTTAATAAATTATTTCTTCTTGATTTTAATTTATTTAAATATTTAAACTTATATTTAAATTCATCCAACTCATATTTCAACTTATATTTCACATATTAATTTTAGGAAGGTTAAAAATATGCAGTCTTATTTTAACTTTCAAATAAACTATTTTGATTAACCTACAAGAAAAAAAAACTAAACAACGGATAAATACACGAACAAATAAGTATATAACAAATACTACCTAAGTAAATAAATAAATAATATAAGTTAATGATAACATATTTATCTTTAATAGTTTAAAATTGTAATAATTATTACATTCTAAGCATATATAAATGAAATTTTATTTTATATTTATATGCAACACTTCGTAAATTATGTAAGTTGAATAGTTTAAAATAAAATTAGTAAATACTCATAATTTGGCTCATTTTTAAAAAATGCAACTTGATATTATTAAAATTAATACTTTATAAAATAATTGTATCATAAGATACATATTTTGTTTTAATAATAAAAAAAGGTGAGTGTACAAAAGTCACCCTTTAAAATATGATCGAGTCAGTAAAACGGAAAATATGGAATCAAAAGGTACTATATTTAATTTTTTACTTACATCTTTTTTATCAAATTCAAACCTGTCGTATAAGATTTATTTAGTATAAAATATTTAATTGACGTGACTTACAAACATTTAAAAGTAACTTTTTACTCGTTATCCATACAATTATTATATGCGATTACGTAGTGGTGGATGAGATTGAATGAGTTAAGCATGTCATGTCAATCGTCACACATCTTGAAAGCGACCTACCTCTTTACGTATTCCTTATCAATTTGGAGGTATAGTATAGTTTCATTCTTGTTATAGCTAGCACCCAACTTTACGTATATATTCTATCCTATGCCCATTACATTTCCATTACCTTCTTTTTGGGTTCAATTACATTATTCTTATTCCACTTGATCGACAATCTTGAGCCTGATCCGAAATTTTGGTTTTGAATTTTGATTATGACTAAACTTGAATTTGGATTCGATTGAAAATTTTAAGTTTTGATTCTCGTTAAATCAGTCATACTAGATAATTTAATATCAAATTCTATCTTAAATTCGATCAATTTAAACTAGGTAAATTTTACAAATCTACTGCCTTTGTACTAATCAAGGAGGAGTTCTATTTATTGAACCATTTTTTTATGTATTTTAGTTGAACACCAAAATTTAATAATTATTTCAAAAATTCCTAAGAATTTAAAGGATTCATTCCATATAAATAATTTTTATCAATTACAAGTGAGTTAGTTATTATTAATTGAAATTTTAATATTGATATTAAGTAAAATGTCATGAAATTCTCATCTATACATCTATTTAATAGATATTTAAGATAAAAGATGCAAATATTTTTGTAATTTTTTATTTATTTAACATAATATGACTTGAACTTTAACGTTTTGAAGAGTTCAAATTGATCCGTAACGTTTTAAAAAATTCAGAGCATGCTTTAAATGAATAAAAATTTGAGGATTAACTTTTGTCAATTAAATATCATGTCAATACTAATATTATATTATTTTATTTTTTAAATCAATAGTGAATCTCAATGTTATATAATTAATTTTTAAAAATAATTAGAATTAGTGTTACTTACTATGTGACAGTCAAATCCTTTGTTTTATATTTTACAATCATAACATTAAACCTCTTGTAATAATCATTTTAATATAAGGGTATAATAGTTATTTATTATACATTCAATTCCATTACATTCATCTTCCAAACAATATTTTACTACATTATATTATGAATCGTTTCATCATTTCCAAACAACTTTTTACTATATTACATTTCATTTTATTATAAACTATTTCGTTTTGTTATATTCTATTTCATTACATTCTATTAATTAACATCCAACCAAACACATCATAAGTAATTGTAAGATTATTTTTATTTAAAATATAAAATAATGTAACATTTAACTGGTAACTTTCTATTCTACGTTAACCAAACAGTTGGTGCAAGACTCTCATTCATGCTTAAGTGCTCGAGTTGAGTATTGAGAATGAGAAATCATTTGTCAAAGACTTTACCTCTTACACGTCAATTGACCATGCGGGAAATTATTGGAGGGTAGATGGACTTAAACCTTCTTACAGTTGGGACCTTACAGGACACCTCGTGAAATAACAAAAAAATTCTATTTTATGTTACTTAGGGTGTGCTTGTTTGGAGGTATGAGAAAAAATACAGTATGGAATGAAAATTGATGGTTGGTATGAACCTATCATTAAAGTCCTAAGAGTTTCATTCATTTGTTTTGGACAATCCTCAATTCCTCTCATAATCTAGAGAAACGAGAATGATTGCATTATAATTAATTAAATAGGGTGAAATCAATTAATTACGGTGAAATCAATTAAATGATTAATTACACTATAATTATTTAAAATATTGCAATTAATTAATTAAATTAAATATAATTATTAATTAAAATATAATTATTATTTATTTAATTACAATATATTTAATTAAAATATTAGTATTAATTAAAATATAACTATTTATTAATTAAAATATTATTATTAATCAATTAAAATATTGTAATTAATTAATTACAATATAATTAATTAAATTATTATTATTATTATTAATTAATTATATTATATTTAATTAAAATATTATTATTAATTAAAATATAACTAATTTATTCATTAATTAAAATATTATAATTAATTAATTGCAATATAATTAATTAAAATATAATTTATTTATTTATTAAAATATTATAATTAATTAAAATATAATTTATTTTATAATTAATTAATTATAATATCTTTTACAAATTAACCATTATCAATAATAATAATAATCATTCATTTATATTAACCAATCATCATAATTATAATAATTATATCCATTCCCATTCTTTCTTATATTCATTCTCATTCCCGTCAGAGTGAATCATCCGCCGGGTTAAAATGTAATTTTTGCAGAAATATATTTAAAATCCTTTTTTTCTGTTTCTCTCGTGAAAGAGAAGAAAAACTGAAAAAGACGAGGCGCCGACAATCCAGCGACTCGTGCTATCTCCGCCGTGCTGCCGCCACGTGGCAACAGCGGCCACAACCTTAGAGCCCCCCCAAAAGCTTTTTCGGACATTCATTTAAATCATTAACTCATTTTCCACTCTCTCCCATGTGAGAACATTTTATGAACTGAACCATCGGTGGTGTTGATGGTTGATCGGAAATCAAAATCGACATAATGTGATTCCCTGATATGGATAGTCCAATTTGGGATAGGAATAATACGGCTGCTTTTAATGCCCAAACCGCAAATTGAATGATCGTCATCATCGGCATCGGCATCAAGAAGCTTAGTGTAATAGCGAATCTGATTCTTGTTGCATCCAATTCCCGAAATGCGTATTTAAATT
>JAIWQS010000169.1:0-179549 GCA_029891385.1 Erythroxylum novogranatense
TTTGAAAAAATCATATCTCCCATTTCTGACTCTCTAAAAATTACATACCAAATATCAATTTCAAGATAATCTCTTCCTCTACAACTTTTCAGAAGCTCACTCACACCAATTCAGTCCACATAAAATGTTAAATTGCCTCAAATCAAGAACTCACAAAATCACACTTCCAAACTAGGTTTCATCCAAAATGCTCAAACCAGCCATTAGTAATCAATTCATATCTCCCAACACACAATTCCAAAATAGCAAGATCAGTAGCAATGGAAAGATAATCAAATATACTACAACTTCCATGAAGACCATTCTCCTAATTCCATCTCAATTAATTCATAAAATCAACAAAACTCGATGTCATGGTTATAAGCATCGCTCACGTGCAATGGAACAAAGGATTTTCTTTCCATGCAAAATTTCACCCTTCTATCATTGAAATTCAACAACACCTATTTCACACTACATTAAAGCCAACATCCCAAAGTTTCAGTGGCTACTAACCTTACCTCATTTGCATTTCTACACAATAAGTTATGAATAAAACAAGAACATCAATTAAAATTCCAACTTTCCGCATTTAAGGTTAACCTTAGTTCAACCACTTCCAATGCCTTATTATACGTTGATTATGGAATACGCTTACTAAGACACTAATGCATCACTAACCGATCCCGACTCTAACCTTTACTCGCTACAGAGATATACTCCTGTCAACCGGATATTCTTCAGACTCAAAATAGATGCAAATTTGGGTGAGTTTTGAATCTCTCGAGAAACCATCATCATGGTTCACTCAATCATGCATTACGCCCATGGCGCATAAAGACAAGACAAGAATCATCAATTACCAATAAGCAAATAATAACCATATCCAGAATAAAGAAACCATTCACAAGAATACATACCATCACTTAAAAGCAAGATTTTATCGAGCTTTTTCCATTTCGCTATTATCATCAAGACGCGATGATGCTATCTCGGTCATAGTGGACCGGTTAACTAAATCGCCATTTCTGGCAAGTGAGGGAGAATAATACTATGGATCGGGCTGCCTTAAGTATGTATGAGATAAGAGATTGCACGGGTCCCTGTCGATATAAGGTCCCATGGATCCCAGATTTACTTCGAGGCTCGCGTATTTCCAGCAGCTCGCATTGTGATAGAAGACACAAGGGGGAGTGTTGGTGGCTTATCGGATGACCGTAATAATCAAACGGTTTATATTGAATACGGATTTTATTTACTTACCGTGGTTTGCCGGTGAACGGGGTTAATGGTTATAAAAAAAGTGTATATCAATTTTAAATCGATCGATGTAGTACGCCACTCGGGACACGGACTCTGGATATCACCAACGATATCGGGTTCGGGTCTTACGTGTGGGGTGTTACATTTAGGATGGCTCAAAGGTCGGCCACCGGGCTTCCTTTTCGAGACCGAGAAGTTAGATCCGTTATCAGACAAGACAAGATGTTACTTAACGCATAAAGATGTGAAACATGTGTAAATTAAAAAGTAATCGATACCAGAATTACTAAGTTTTGAATGAATGAAATGGAATCTAATTTGGTTTTAAAAGTAGCCGCTTTATTACATCGCTCTTTATGATCAGGATGCCACGAGGAGTGTAAGTGGTTGTCTTGCCAGAGGGTCTCTTCGTCGAGGATATGTATCGGAATGACCTACTGCTGCTCGTGGATACCCTATGGTAAGTGAAGGTACAATTGTGAATTTTGCCTTAGTTTGATTAAATTGAGAAAATTGTGATAATTAGGTGGTTCTCGCTTAATTGGAGTTATTTGGGAATATTGAATATTTAAAGGACTAAATGTGGTTTAAATGAGCATTGGAGGAATTATAGGTGTAAGGGTTTGAAGTTAACTAAGTTGTGTTGGGCCTTGGCTTTTTAGGAAGGGCCCATGCCCTTAGGGTTTAAAGGAATTAGAAAGAAAAGAAGAGAAAGGAAAGAAAAATAAGAGAAGAGAGGAGAGTTCAGAATGACTATGGGAGAAGAAGAAAGAGAAGAGAGATTTAGTGGTTTTGAGCTTTCCAACCGCTTCAAGTGATTTCTGGTAAGATCGGCTTCCTTTAAACTTGCTTTGGTTAGATTTTAACTTAGAGTATGTGAAACCGCGAGGAATCAAGGTTTAGGGTTTTAGGTCAAACGATGAGATTTCTTGGATTGATGCGCTTGTGTTTGATTTTCGAGTTGATAATGAGTTAGAAATGGAGAAGAAGTTTGATCTATGTCCGAGATGTGTTGTATATGAGTTTAGAATGGATAGGATTGGAAAACTTAGGTTCGGAGTGTTTTCCCGATTCGCAGGTGTCGCGGCACGCCAAGAGCACGCCGCAAGGCATATGAATTATTTTGATGCACGCCACGGCACCGCTGATTCATGTCGCGTGCATTTGAGGTGCGGACGCCAAGGCAAAGGGAGTTTCACCATGAGCCTTCGACGGCTGGAAGCGAAGCGCCTCACCATGAAGAAGTCGCCATTGCACAAGACAGCCTACGCCGCATGAGACCCCTCGCTTTTCCGAAAATGAGATTTTGGCATTTTTTCGAGGATATCTTCGTAGATGTCCCATTGAGGTAATTTTAGATTCGCTATGATCTGTAGATTAAGGACTACAAGTCAGAAGAAGAGAAGTCGGAAATTGTTTCAAGAGTTCGAATTTTAGATGGAGCTCACGGAGACTTTTTATGCTTTATTTTGGCTTTCCAAGCTGATTCTTTTACGTGATTATTAATGGTATGGAAACTTGGTTTATTATAGGAACTGTTGGTTTGACCTAATCGCAAGAGGAAGGACAATAAAGGAGTCCGATATCCAAATGATACTAGTGGGTAATATGTTTATGGTTATCAGGTGTATGGGCAATCGTATGATGTGTGCTTGCTTGCATTATATGATCTTGATTGTATGGAATTACATGAGAACTTTTGAATATGCCTTGAGTATGATAGAATTATGCATGAATTGATAGGCCTTTATGGCAATGGACCAAAACGAGATTCGAGAAAATGTGAAACATGCTTTGAGCATGGATCAGTAGATTATGTGCTTTGTTCGGGTAAGAGAGTTACGGATGGAGTCACGCGACGCTGACAAGAAAGTCTTTCCTACGCCGTCTGGCCAGGGCAACGAGATCCTCGAGAAATCGACCTGGATGGATTACGGATTTACCTCGGGTTATTCGGATGGATTACTAACTCGAGCCAATTGATTCAGGCATACACGATGGATTTGTCGAGCATAACACATGATGAATTTGATGAATTATGCTGCATAATGATTGATATGTTGAGGAATAGTGAATGCATGACTTACGTTATATGAATATGAATTGAATGGATGAATCGTGAATTGCTAATGATCTATGACTATATATATGTATATTGTCGATCATGTGGCTCTGCCAATGGTTATAAACGATATGCCATCGAAGTTTCGCAACCACCCCATTACTCTCCTCTCAAAGTGCAGACGAGACGAGTGTCGATCTTACAGGCATCGAAACTTCAAGCTAGCTAGAATTTGTTGTTAGTAATTTGGTCCTCTCCGAGCATTTCAAAGATCGAGCATACTTTTGTATTTGAGACTTCATTTTTCAGTACACGCCGCATTTCGAGAATATTGTTAAATTTTTCAATGCAAATGACAAGCTGGCTTACGACGTGGAATGGTTAATACATGTTTAGAATGCACGTAGAATATGTATGTGTGAATCGAATCGAATGGTTTTTCAGATGGATGTGGGTTCGTTCGACAGATATGGAGCGCCTATCGCAGCGCCGCCGTAGGGCCGCCTCGTGGATTCAGACGCAAGGGCCCGGCCCAACATGTTTGGTATCGAGCGCTTAGGTTTAGGTGTCCCTCGCTTAGAATGCATATAAATGTGTGATATATGACGACGTGTTGCATTAATTGATTTCATTACGTGATACGCATATCATGATACATATAGATTGTCGATAGCTAACTTCAGTGTTTACTCAAGGAGTACGATGCCACCGTAGAAGGACACGAGGAGCAGGTAAGGGTCTCACGCACCGACTCCGACGAGAGAGGAGAGGACCGATGAGTCTCAGAGCCCCGATGCATGCCGAGGCTTCGCTTGCCAGAGAGTGAGCCCACGCGTCACGACCAGAATCGCCGATTCCACTGTGACAAGTGCCCCGCTTGATCCGAGGATATTTCAGCCTTTACTCAGCGCTTGTTCAGCATGGGCCGATGCCACAGCCTTCCTCGCCCAAATTTCAAAGGAAGAGGGGAAAACAGCTCAACAAGTCGAGAAGTACGGAGCAGCTTGACTTTCTGGGACCACGATCCCGAGGAAGCCGAGACATGGTCATGAGGATGAACGGGTGATGGATCGATGGATTGTGAGGAGGACGAGAGTTGTTTATGCCGCCATTGTTGTGGAGATGCTCAGGTGGGAGACTGCCGCGCCGATGAGGCCAAGAGGGTTAGCATGGCAGTGATTTCGTGGGTCAGGCTCAAGAAATATCTGCTGAGGTTTATGTCCAGCAGAAGGTAGGGAGTTTTTGAGTCTCACCTGTAGGATATGACAGCCATCGAGTATGAGCGCAGTTCACACAAGCTAACCCAGATGCCTCCGATCCGATGTCGAGCGAGACCGCCAGATGTCGCAGATTTGAGCCTGGATTGCACTTGCCATCGGAGAAGGTAATTGCAGTAACTTTGTGATTTCCAGCACTGGTCGAGGCGGCCTGAGGGTCGAGAATATAGAAAACATCAAGAGGCCGCAAACAAGAAGAGGAAGGGCAGAGAGGCCCGAGAGGAGGTAGCACTAGTACTCCTATGCTGCAGAGTGCTAGGAGCTTCCCACCACCGAGGAGAGGAGCAGCAGCAGCCGACCGAGGTCGATGAGGACTTCTACTGCCCTCTCACCAAGCTTCAACGGTGGGTGGCGGTAGGAAGAGAGAGGGAGATAGATCGGTTATCCCGACGCAGAGCACTGCAGAAACCTCATAGAGGAGAGTGCTTCGATCGATGTGCTTGTTTCAACTGCAAGGGTGAAGGGACACATTGCAGAGAGTGTCCTTAACCTCCACGACAGAAAGAGGTCGATGCCACCCGAGGAGGACAGAGACCATGGGTCAGAGGAATGTGACTGAGGTAGGTAGTTCTGATGCTGCCAGGAGGGCTAGTCTTCCGGGAGACTGAGAGGCGTGCACCACTGTGGTGTTTGCTATGACGCTGGAGGATGCAGAGGCCGCCCAGATGTGTCACACCAGATGGCCCATTTATTCGCCGATGATGTGTTTCTTGTGTTGATTGATCCGGTTCTACTCATTCGCTTGTTTCACGAAGTGTACCTGTGTGTGATTTGATCAGAGCCCTTTGATACTCCACTGGTGGTGAGTATCTAATCGCCAATACATCGTGATTAGTCAAGTATTTAGAGGATGTGAGCTTCAGACAGGAAAACTTCTGTTGGTTGATTTGATGCCACCAAGATGAGCGCTTAGATGTGATTTTGGTATGGACACTTTGGAAAAGTACAATGCTCGCTTGGATTGAAGCGTAAGACGAGAATTTGATTTGGGTAACGCAGTAGGGTAAGTGTTTATCGGGACAGAAAGCGAGTCCGCTTCAGGATTGTCTCATCATCGCAGAGAGGATGATGAGTAAGGGTCAGAGGCATTTTGGCTTATGGTCGACACCAGAGTGAGCAGGGAAGTCGAGGATATTCCAGAGTCGTGATTTCTAACGTCTTTCCCGAGGAATTGCTGTGACTACCGCCACTGGAGATTGAGTTTTCCATCGAGCCAGGTCGTACCAGTTAATTTCGATTCCGCTTTATCGGATGGCTCCGCGGAATTGAAAGAGCTTAAGGAGCGCTTGGAAGAGTTATGGAGAAATGTTATATTCGACCGAAGTTCTTCGCCGGGGAGCTCTTATCCTATTTGTGAAGAAGAAAGATGGATCATCGAGGATGTGTGGACTACGGTGAAGTTGAATCAGTCACCGTGGAAGAATAGTATCCGCCTCGCATCGATGATCCGCTTGATCAATTGCAAGGAGCGAGAGTCTTTCAAGATCGACTCGAGATCGGATACCATCATTGAGGATCAAGGAGCCTGATGTGCCAAGTTCCTTTTTAGACCCTAGATGGGCACTTCGAAGTTTTGGTTATGCCTTCGGATCGATTTAATGCTCCCGCAAAGATTCATGGATTTGATGAATCGAGTTTTAAGCCGCTTCGACCAATTTATCATTGTCTTCATTGATGATATATTGGTGTATTCCAGAGTGATGAGCAAGACGAGGAGCATTTATGGATGGCTTTGGAGACTTTGAGGACGATGAGTTGTATGCCAAATTCGAAATGCAAATTTTGGTCGAGAGAAGTTTCATTCCTCGACACGTGATCTCGCAGCAAGGAGTTCATGTGATCCAAAGAAGATAGAAGTAGTGTGGAGTGGGAGGCGCCAAGAATGTAGCCGAGGTAAGGAGCTTTTGGGTTTAATGTGCTATTACATGGAGATTTGTGGAGGGATTCTATGATATCCGCCCGATGACGAAATTGTCGAGGAAGAATCAAGTTTGATTGGAGTGAGGAGTGTCGAGGAGCTTCGGGAGCTCAAGCTCGTATCGACGAGTGCCCCAATTTTGATTTTGCCATCGGGTGATGAGGGTTATTCGATATAAGTGATGCTTCGAGGAAGGGTCTTGATGTGTTTGATGCGTGGAGATCGTAATTGCATATGCTTCGAGGCGCTTGAAGCCTTTATGAGCTGAATTATCCGACGACGATTGGAGTTAATAAATGTGATATTTGCCTCAAGATTTGGAGGCATTATTTCAGATGAAGTTCGGACTTGATCTTCACCGATCATAAGAGTCAAGCATTCACGAGTCAAGGAATTGAATTTGAGGCATCGGAGGTGGTTGGAGCTACTAAAGGATTATGATTTGTCGATTGAGTATCATCCGCAAGGCCAATGTCAGGACGGATGCCTCGAAAGGTGAAGTCTTCGATTTCATTGCTCGACGGTATCTTCCTTTATTGGAAGAGATGGCTGTTTAGGATAAGCTTGACGCAGAAGAGCCGGATTGTTTTCCGCTAATTTTCGAGTTAGACCGATGTCAAGGAAAAGGTTAGGATTTGCAGTGCTCGTGGACGCGACTCGAAAGCTTCGGATGAGATTCAGAATGGTAAGATTTCGATATAGAGGTGAGGGACGCATGGATCGATGACAGCTGGGAGTAGGTTGTATTCCTGATGGGAGATCAAGGATGAGATTATGGATGAGGCACACAACGCGTCTTATGCCATGCATCCAGTAGCACCAGATGTATCGGATTTGATAGAGCACTTTTGGTGGAAAGGTATAAAGAGGGATATCGCAGAGTTCGTTAGAAGTGTCTAGTGTGTCAAGTCAAAGTCGAACACCGTGCACCTTCTGCAAGTTGAGACCGCTGCTCATTCCGGAGTGGAAGTGGCAATGAGTGATTTATGAACTTTTGATGGGATTGCCTAGACCGCAGGAGGCATGATGCCATTTGGTTATAAGGATCTATTGACTAAGTCACCCCACTTTTTGGCGATTCGACAGACCGATTCTTTGCATGTGTTGGCAAAGAAGTATGTTGATGAGATAGTGAGATTGCATGGAATTCGGATTCGATTGTGTTTGATCGAGATCCCCGCTCACTTCGAGGTTTCGGGGACACACAGAAGCTGGGGACGAGGCTGAATTTCAAGACGATTTTCACCCTCGACGGATGGTCACGGAGAGGACTATTCTGGACACTGAGGGGATGCTTCGGCTCAGGTGATGGATTTTCGAGGAGCATGGATGAGCATTTGTCGTTGGTTGAATTCGCCATAATAATTGCACTATCTGAAAGCATTCAGATGGCTCCATACGAGGTATTGTATGGGCGGAGGTGTAGCACCGATCCGCTGGGATGAGGAAGGAGAGAGGCAATTGAAGGACCAGATTTGATTCAGATGACCGCTGAGAAAGTCAACTGATTAAGCAACTGATTAAGGCAAAGATAGATGTGATGAAGAGTTATATTGATGCTCACCGAAAGGAGATGGAGTATGAGGTCTGTGAAGAAAGTGTTCCTTAAGACATCTCCTCGAAAGGAGTATTGAGATTCTAGAAGGGAAGTTGAGTCCGAGGTATGTGGGTCCTTATGAGATCCTTGAGAGGATTGGACCACTACCACAGATTGGCATTACCTCCCGAGTTATCGCAGATTCACGATGTTTTTCATGTGTCGATGTTGAGGAGATATAGATCGATCCGCACATGTTATTCGGGACTAGTGAGGTTCAAATATAGATGATTTGAGCTATGAGGAGCTTCCAAAGGCAGATTTTGGATACTAAGGATAAGGTTCTCGTGAACAAGACTGCTCATTGGTCAAGGTCTTATGAGGAATCATTCAATGAGGAGGCTACTGGGAGCCATGGAAGCCACGCGAGAAGTATTCAGATCTCTTCGATGATTCGTGTAAATTTCGAGGATGAAATTTCTTTTAAGAGGGGAGAAATGTTATATCCTAAATTTTTTATGATATTATTCAAGATGAATTGTGATTATTGTGAATTTTGCCTTAGTTTGATTAAATTGAGAAAATTGTGATAATTAGGTGGTTCCGCTTTAATTGGAGTTATTTGGGAATATTGAATATTTAAAGGACTAAATGTGGTTTAAATGAGCATTGGAGGAATTATAGTGTGTAAGTGGTTTGAAGTTAACTAAGTTGTGTTGGGCCTTGGCTTTTAGGAAGAGCCCATGCCCTTAGGGTTTAAAGGAATTAGGAAAGAAAAGAAGAGAAAGGAAAGAAAAAATAAGAGAAGAGAGGAGAGTTCAGAAATGACCGGTGGAGAAGAAGAAAAGAGAAGAGAGATTTAGTGGTTTTGAGCTTCCAACCGCTTTCAAGTGATTTTGTAAGATCGGCTTCCTTTAAACTTGCTTTGGTTAGATTTTAACTTAGTATGTGGAACCGTGAGGAATCAAGGTTTAGGGTTTTAGGTTGAAACGATGAGATTTCTTGGATCGATGCGCTTGTTTGATTTTAAGTTGATAATGAGTTAGAAATGGAGAAGAAGTTTGGATCTATGTCCGAGATGTGTTGTATCCGAGTTTAGAATGGATAGGATTGGAAAACTTAGGGTTTGGGAGTGTTTTCCCGATTCGCAGTGGCATGCTCAAGAGCACGCATGCAAGATACTGAATTCATTTTGATGCACGCCGCGGCACCGCTGATTCATGCCAGTGTGCATTTGAGGTGCGGACGCCAAGGCAGCGGGAGTTTCACCATGGCCTCGACGCTGGGAAGTGGCCATGCAAGCTAAGCCTCACCATGCATGAGCAAAGCTTCCGCCGAGGCGACAGCCTATGCTTGTGGCGAGACCCCCTGCTTTTCTCAAATGAGATTTTGGCATTTTTCGAGGATATCTTTCGTGTAGATGTCCGATTGAGGTAATTTTAGATTCGCTATGATCTAGAGATTAAGGACTACAAGTGTATGAAGAAGAGAAGTCGGAAATTGTTTCAAGAGTTCGTAATTTTAGATGGGAGTCATCGGAGACTTTTATGCTTTATTTTGGCTTTCCAAGCTTTGATTCTTTTACGTGATTATTAATGGTATGGAAACTTGGTTTATTATAGGAACTAAGTTGGTTTGACCTAATCGCAAGAGGAAGGACAACAATGAGTCCGATACTCCAATGATACTAGGTGGGTAATATGTTTATGGTTATTGTGTGTATGGGCAATTGCATGATGTGTGCTTGCTTGCATTATATGATCTTGATTGTATGGAATTACATGAGAACTTTTGAATATGCTTTTGAGTATGATAGAATTATGCATGAATTGATAGGCCTTTATGGCAATGGACCAAAACGAGATTTGAGAAATGTGAAACATGCTTTGAGCATGGATCGAGTAGATTATGTGCTTTGTTTGGGTAAGAGAGTTACGGATGGAGTCACGCACGCTGACAAGAAGCCTTCTCCTCCGCCCGCCAGGCAACGAGATCCTCGAGAAATCGACTCGATGGATTACGGATTTACCTTGGGTTATCCGGATGGATTACTGGAACTCGAGCCAATTGATTGTGCATACACGATGGATTTATCGAGCATAACACATGATGAATTTGACAGCTATGTTGCATAATGATTGATATGTCGAGGAATAGTGAATGCATGACTTATGTTATATGAATATGAATTGAATTGATGAATCGTGAATTGCTAATGATCTATGACTATATATATGTATATTGCTTGATTGTGTGGCTCGTTATTAATGGCTATAAACGATATGCCATCGAAGCTTCAATTTCACCCCATTACTCTCCTCCTCAAAAGTGCGATCGAGACGAGTGTCGACCTTACAGGCATCTAAACTTCAAGTTAGCTAGAATTTGTTAAGTTAGTAATTTGGTTGGCCCTCCGAGCATTTCAAAGATTGAGCATACTTTTGTATTTTGAGACTTCATTTTCTTTTGTATTACGCATTTCGAGAATATTGTTAAATTTCTTTCAATGCAAATGATAGTTGGCTTATGACGTGGAATGGTTAATACATGTTTATAATGCACGGTAGAATATGTATGTGAATCTAATCGAATGGTTCTTTGTATGGATGTTGGGTTTGGGTCCGACGCAGATATGGAGCGCCTGTCGCAGCGCGCCCGAGGGCCTCGGGATTCGGACGCTGCAGGGGCCCGCCCAACACTCATCCAAAGGGGGCCACCACACATGAAGACAAGCATTAAGAGAGCTGAACGAATAAACCAGAGGGAGGAATAACGTGAGGGACCAAGAACCCACCAAGCATCCACTCTTCATTGATTACTCAAACACTCACTCAAACAACAACCAGTACAAGGAGAAAATAATGCAGGCTCCACCTAGGCTAACCCATACAAGAAGCAAAAAATGGATAGCTAACGTCAAAGAGGAGCAAACCAGGAGCCCCACCATGCACACCAGCTGGAGACACACATCAGTGGAGAAGGCAGCTACACCACAACGCATCAAACAAAGCATCCAAGGGAGAAAAAAAACGTTAAACCAAGGCAGAGGAGAATGGGAGGATAACATGGAGTAGTGTGAAAATAGTAAGGAAGACAAGGAGAACAACACAAGAGGGACCAAGGTTATAGCTGACCAAGAGACCCATAACCCATGCCAAAGGTAAGAGGATAACTGGAAAGGAGAAGAAGAAGAGTCAAGGCAAGGCGCTATACGGGTAGATGATGGGAGTAACGTGAGGAGGGGGTTACAAGAGAAGAGGAGAGTGTTAAAAAGAGGAGTCCGCATGTTAAATGAAAAAACGAAGGTGAAGGAGAGAGCGTGAAGTGTGAGAGGAGAGTAGAGTGTTCACGTTACACCATCAACATATACTCATCACTCATGTAAAACAACCACTGAAGATATTACAATTAGATGTGAGCAGCTAGTTGGTGAAATAACGTTAGATGGAAGCTAGTGGAAGGGGGACGTTAGCAGATGTGGAGAAGGAGGACGTGGAAGCAAAAGCGTTGAGCTTCTGGAGATCAAATCACGTTGGCAGCTGGACTTGAGAGGAGGGCAACGCAGCTAGGGGAGAAACGCGAGCTGGAGACGCAAACAACACAAAAAGGGAGACCCGAAAACTCATTCATTATCTGATTTATTATCTGATTTCTCTTAATGTTGGTTGTTAACTTTAATGCTTGTGGTTTTCATCCTACCATGATTGAGTAGTTTTCCCAAAGCTTTAAGGTCAATGAAGTTTTAGTTAATTTTATGGATTAAATCTCTATTGATTTATTTGTATGGATTTTTGGTTATGATTTGCTTTGAGATTAATTTTGTTGGTATTATGTTTGGCCAACCATTACTTGACATTAGTTGTTAATTGAAGAACTGATAAGTGAAAATTAATAACGGAACTCCAAAAAAGGTAACTTATAAAATTCAGATTTAGACATAAACTGAATTTATGAGAGAAAACCAAAGTTAGCAAAGAACTTAACGGGTTATGCTTGATTGCTAGTTTATTTATAGTAGATTAGATTATTGCATAACACTCCTTTGATACCTTGAAAAGGATCTAAGAAACTTTAGGCTCAACCTTCTATCAACCAAAATTCGCCTCATAAATTGACCTGTAAAGTCCATGTAAAGCGCTAAAAGTGGAACCATCCTCAAGCTTACTACATTCCATCCGAGTAACCCTAGAAATATTCGCAATTTTCCTTACCTTGATTTTGTTATTTTGCTACTTAATTTTCTTATTTTAATTCCTCATTTTTACATAATCGCTAGTCCAATTAATTGAGTGATTCAAGCCTAATACTTACTTACAATTACTCGTGGGACGATATTATACTATACTACTTGAGACCCATGAACTCATAAATCGCATTAAGTTTTTGGCGCCGTTGTCGGGAGTAATCCCCGAGTAATATTAGGCGATCGATTGTTTGGTTAAATTGACATTTTTTCCTTCTCCTTTTTTATTTCTTTTGTGTTTTGTGTTAATAAATTTTGTTAAAATTGATTTTGTTTTGTTTTCTTTTATTTTTTCTTTTTACTATCTACTTTTTATTTTGCATTTTCTGCACCTTGCATTTGATTTTGCTTTGTGTTTTGTTTTAGTCTATGCGAAGGGTCGTTAGTGCTGAAGAATTATTATTCGATTCTAAAATCGAGAAGACAGCTAAGGCACTAAGGAAGAAAGCAAAAGTTAGAAAAGCACGGGCAAGAGCATCTAGCGCACAGTCTGTGCAGAACGCCATATCGAACCCGAATTTACTACAACTTTTCCACCAGAAGAGGCAGTCGAGTCGGACATGGCCAAACAGAATCAGAGAACTATGAGGGACCATGCAGTCCCAGATTTTGGGGAATTTTACCCAAGCATTATAAGGCATTCACGTGCAAGCAAATAATTTTGAGTTGAAACCGGCCTTCAGATAAATGGTGCAACAGAATCAGCCTCGAGGGCACCCAATGAAAACCCACATGTCCACCTACAGCAATTTTGGAGATTTGTGAAATGTTGAAGGAACGGGTACCTAAGGATGCAATAAGGCTTCGATTATTTCCTTTTTGTGAGAGATCAAGCTAAGGATTGGCTCCATTCATTACCACCGTTCAAAAAATGGGAAGAATTGTCCAAAGCTTTTATGGCTCAAGATTTTCCACCCGGAAGACGACAAAACTCGTGGAGTGAGTGACCTCATTTCAGCCCAAAGAAGATGAGTCGTTGTATGAAGCATGGAGAGGTACAAGGAGCTTCAACGTAAATGTCCACATCACTTGTCCCAAGTGGATGATCGTGAGATATTCTACAACGGAGTTTCTAGTTATGCTAAGTACAATCGATGTCATGGGCGGAGGTGATTTAATGGACAAGAATGAAGACGAGGCCTTCATGTTATTGGAGAAAATTGCCTACAACAACTACCAAGGAACAATGATCAAGAGAGGTTAAGCAAGAAGGAAGAAACCTCAAGAGTCTTTGAATTGGATGCCTTTACCTTGTTGAATTCAAATTTGAAGCTCTTTCAAGGAAAGTGGATAAGTTTTCGTACTGCCATGAGTAATGTGAATGCCTTACGTGATCGGGATTTTGGGTCGAGTACGGGAACAGAATTTCGAACATCGCCAAGAATTTGGGGTTGAATATATGAATTTTCAGGAGAAATTACGGCGTAAGAACCAAGTCGGAGCTTTCAACACATATAATCCTCGAATGGCTAAACCACCCAAATTTCTCCTAGTCTCAACAACCTAAGCCACCCCAAAGTTTCCTAACCAAACCCATTACTCACAAAATCAATAGATTACCAACAAACCCAACAACAACAAAACCGTGGATCCCTGTGTTTTCCAAGCTGAGACATCAAACTCAACTGAACCTAAGTCTAACCTTGAATCAATGATGGAAACTTTACGCAGAAGTAAGGAGACTTGATCCAGAACTTACTACCCGAATGGACCAATTGACGGTTCATAATAAGATGCTTGAGACTCGGGACAGCAGCAGAAGTCGCATCACTAAGGTTTGACAAGGGTAAGCTACCAAAGACAATCGAGGCTCCTAAGGAAACCAAGGTAGTGGTACTAAGGAGTGGAAAGGTTTTGAACCTATGGTGCGTAAGAACAAAGTGAAAAGGAACTGAAGGAACAAACCAGATGCACAACTCAGAATCCGATGCTCACTTCTGCAACAATCACCGAGCCAAAAAATACATACCACCACCACCATATAAGCCACCCATCCCATTCCCTCGAGATTTCATAGAGCTGCTAGACCAAGAAGCTTGGAAAATTTGTTGACATTCAAGAAGCTCTATGTCAACATCCCTTTACGGAAGCCCTACCCAAATGCCTACTTATGCCAAGTTCTTAAAGGAAATCTTGTCCAACAAAAGAAGGCTAGAGGAATATGCCACCGTGGCTCTTATAGAGGAATCAAGTGCCATTCTTAAAACAAACTCCTCCAAAGCTTCAAGATCGGGAAGTTTTCGATACCTTACCAAATTGGAACTACAACAATTGGGAAAGCATTATGTGATTTGGGGGCAAGTGTAAGCTTATTACCATTATCTGTCTGTTTAAATCGACATCGGAGAACTTAAACCGACCACTATATCATTGCAAATAATGACAGTCCATAAAATTTCCCATCGATATTAGAAAATGTGCCCTCAAGGTTGGAAGTCTTTTATCCCTAGACTTCATTGTGTTAGAAATAGAGAAGGATACGAACATACCTATTATACTTGGGAGACCATTTTTAGCCACAGCTGGAGCAATCATCGATGTTAAAAATGGAAAAATAACTCTGAGAGTGGGGGAGGAAGAAATTGAGTTTAATTTGGGAAAGGCAATGAAGGTTATGGATGACAAGGATTCATGTTTAAGGGTGGACCTTATTAACACGCTGGTTGGTGCTGAATTAAGAAAATCTCATCCAAAGGATTCATTTGAACACTGCTTAGCGAAGGATGTAACAACAGGGGGTACTACAGAATTTACAGCGAAGGAATCAGAAGTTTTTTAATTTGCGCAGATGCTCGATACATAGCTTGTGCAAAGATCTACACAACTTGTGCAAGAATTGAAACTATCACCTGATTCGAACAAAGAAGAACCTCCGAATGTGGAATTGAAATCGTTGCCTCCTAACCTCATGTATGAATTTTTGGGTCCTAATTCGACCTATCCAGTCATTGTTAATGCTTTTTTAAGCCCTGTGCAGGTTGATAAACTTTTAAGAGTGCTTAGAGAGCACAAGCAAGCAATTGGGTACCAAATTTTAGATCTAAAGGAATCACAGAACACCCCACTCTCATGACCCAAACCCGACATCGACGGTGATATCCGAAGTCCGCGCCTCGTGAGGGTGGCGTTTACATCACTCGCTTAAAACTCAAGATAAAACTTTTTTTGAAACTCAAACATGCATAATGCGAAGACAATAAACATACAATCATTAATAAGTACATTGGCCACGAGGGTCCTTTTTATCAATACAAAGTTATTTCATCGTGGACTTTACAAATTGATCTACTCATTAATTCAGAAAATAAAAACACTAATGCAGACGCTAACTAATCCCAACCCTTTTCTCACTAACCAACAGATGCCATACGCCAGCTTGCCTAACTGAGTATTCTTTTGAGTCTGAAAAATAATTGCAAATTTTGGGTGAGTTTTATAACTCAAGGAGAAACCATCATCGATGGTTCACTAATTCATGCAACACAACATTTCATATAACATATATTCATATTGTTGCATATTCGATCACATTTCACAATTCCACTTAAGCACAACCCATTTATACATTTCATTCTATTCGACATACATAACCAAATGAATTCATAACCCATTCAAGCATGTCACAATTGCATAAGGCATTTTGCCTTTCACTCAATCAAAGAAAAACAATCCAATACATATGTAATGCGATGAGACCCTTTTTTCAATTTATTACAGATTGTGACCGAAGCCTAAAATGTCCCAATACGGGCGATTAATCGGTGAGTCTGAGGCTCAATCGTCCCAATATGGTTGCATTAATCATTGAACCGGAGGCTCTGAACTGTCCTAATATGGGTGCATTAATCATTGAGCCAGAGGCTCTGAATCACTGTGGGCTCGAGGCCCAAATACGTTGAGCTTTTAGCTCTTAGTGGTTGCTCCGGTCACAACTGTCAATTACTGATCATGTATTTATGCATGGAATGCATATGTCGAAATAAAGCAGAGTCAACATCATAATCAATCCCAAATTAACACAGTCAACATATGGTTTACACTCAATCACATTAAAATCACAATCACAAGTAGAGCACTTCTATGTCATACTCTCCCAATACATCGGACCTGCTGTTCGAAATCCAGTCATAAACAAGTCGCAAGCCCACCATTATTCTCCACAGAGTTATAAGTGCAGAATTATAAACAAATAAGGATTGGGAAACCATCTAGGTTACTCACCAAATAGCTTCCGAGCTAATGCCGAAAGTCTAAGCAACGTCTGTGGGATGACGCTCTAACTGTGCCTCTATAATAATCACAATATTCACATGTCACCAAATGTACAATTAGAAATATTAAATAATGCACATGTAGCAATTTAGATGTGTACAATGCATGTTCGTGACATTCCCGATATTTCCCATAATTCACATCACAAAAGATTCCCTTATGTCTTAGGAACCTATAGACACTCAATTTGGACCTCTATAGGTTCGGATATTGCCAAACTTTACTTAATTCTCTCACTTGGATTCAATCCCTAAATCTCAATTAAATCCCACAAAGTCCACAATTCCACATAGAGAAGTAGATCATTGTCTTATGGATTCGACGCCTCGAGAACCAGGTCAATCGAAGGTCGGATGACGAAGATATAAGCAAAAGAAGCTTTAGGACAAAACAAAAGATAATAGAGTTTGACTTATTTTCCTCTCTTCCACCATCTGAATTTCTAACATGCATAACTTTTACACACTTATCGAAAAATTACAAACAGGATCTCATTGAAAGATAACAAGAAACCCTACAAGTTCCATGAAGGGCTTACAAACCATTCTCACCTCTAAGGGTGCTAAAACTACTTCAAAGTTACTGCCCATAAATGACCATATGAATAGTAACTGTGTTCTTCCAATCCTCATAACTTTTACTCATAACTCCAAATAAGGTACATTATACACCATTAGAAAGCTCTAAACATTTTCTACAATCTTCAAGAAGACCCCTTAATCCAATTCAATCTATAAGAGGGTCAAAAACCCAAACCAAATTTCTGCCTAATGAAACAGTAAAACTACCATATGAACAAAGAATCGCACTCTACTAAAAAAATCCTATCTTTCCATTCCTTATGCTAAAAATTCCAAGTTTTATGCCAAAGAAAGATAAAAACATTTTCTACAAGTTTCATGAATAACTTGGAAGCAAAATTAACCTCTAAACAACTCAAATTCTCAAGCAAAACTTCTGCCTATATAAATCTCATTCTCACAAGAATGAATCTTCCAACATCCATAACTTTCCAACCCATTGTCGAAAAATTACATACCATATAGAAATAAAAAGATCAGACAATATGCTACAATTCTCAAGAAGGACTTCAAAGCAAATTCCCATTCAAACTAGGTCAAATCCTCTCACTAAGGTGGCTGTCCTATTAGGGTTTAAGAAAACAGCCTCTAACCTAAACTATAACAAAACTTTACAAATTTATGTCTAACAAATCTTACATCCAAAATTCACACAAAATACCTCATGAGAAAGCTACAACAATCCTCTACAAATTTCCAGAAGGTCACTTAAGCCAATTTCACCACTAACAGTCCCAAATAAATACCAGAACATAAATAGCACAAAACCTGTTCACTTAGAGCATTGCACACCAAAACACATTTTGACTGAATTTCCATTCAACATTAATGCACCATAACTTTCAATCTACACATCAAATAAATTCATACTTAGTGGCGTTAGAAAGCTACACAAAAATCTTCAACTTTCTTGAAGACGAAAGTAGCAAATTCAATCCAATTCAATCCTAAAAAAATCATCAAAGTTTCAGGTCACAAGGTTCGGATACTGTTCACACAGCACCTAACAATTCATTTTGGATGCCAAAATTAAAATCCTTAAGGTCAGAATTGGACCAAACTTCCTTCATATGAAATCTAGCCATACTTCTTATGTTTAATTTAAGTCAAAGCTCATCTCCATAGCATAACCATACCAAAAGTTATAAGCAAAAATCTGAAACATACACAAGTGTAATTTTCTAGATTCCATAAACAACTCAACTTCTTTCATTCCAACACCAATCCTACATCAATAAGCATCCAATTTAACCAAGAAAACAACCACAAATTCATCAAGCCATTTACTTGAATAAGAAATCATTATTTGGCAGCACACACATACACAATTTTCTTACCTTAGTTCAACTCATCTAACATCTTTAAAACTAATCCATAACACTTCATTTACATACTCCACATAAGCTACATCATTCATCCTCACATAAATATACACTATACCCATGCAAACCTACCACAAGCTTCATGCAAGTGATGCACAAGATGTCATAATTATTGCTTCTAACTACCAAATTAAAGAACACAATACAAATTCTTACCTAATTAAGCTTTAAAACTTCAATCTTCGAACTATCCCAAGTTCTCCCTTCCACCAACACCCACGACAATCATCACTCATTACCACTATTTTCATCATCAACACAAGGCTTAAGTTGGATTTGCTTGTGAAGGAAGGAGGAGCAAGCAAAGAGACAAGAAAATTTTGTATGGTGGATGAACCAAAAGCCAACGATGGAAGGAGGAGAACACCAATGAAGAAGAAGGAATAAGCTACGGATGAAAGGAGAAAGTTTGCAATTAAAACAAGTTTTGACTCTTTCCTACTTAGAATGTCGTGGAAGCTTGCCAAGCTCTAGATATTTATATAAAAAAATGAGAAAATAGGCAAGTGACATGTGTCACTTGCCACTTGTCCTGGTTTAAAGCATGTTTCAGGTCTTTCTCCAAATACAATTTAATTTCCACTTCAAATTCCAATGGCTCAATGTTCATAATTCCTCAAAATATATTAAATTTTTAGTTCCATTGAAAGTCATTTTCAAAGGTCAAAATCCAATCATCATCACTTGTCAATTTTTCGATCCGAAAGGTATCTCAAAAATTTCCGTAAAAATTTCTAAATTTCCACAAAATGTAAAACACACAAACTTCAATTTCATGTTCAACACCAATTCATATTTTTCCACAATAAACACATATGCCGGAAATGTCAAGAATGCATGTACAATCATGTGCATTTACAAAAATTACAATTTATGCATATGTGGAGGCCATATTATGCATGACCATACCGAGACTAGTTTACTCACTCATAACTCGTCCCAAAATACTATTTTACCCTTCACCGATGGGATGTTACAACTCTCCCCCTAATAAAAATTTCATCCTCGAAATTCATTTTCGATACTGAAAAGTTAGGGGTACTGTTATCTCGTACGCTCCTCCATTTCTTATTTCATCTTTCTACTCGATGCTTCTTTCCCTATAATCACAATTGATAATGCCGATAGGTTTCTTAATTTCTATTTCGATATCATACTTCCTCAATTATGCCCTTAATGAGATTCAGAATCTTCTACTTTGTTTCAATACCATATATATTGGCGTATAACGATACAAATCATAAAATCACTCATAATGCCTTTGGCCCATTTTTTTGCCATCGTTTCATATGAACTACTTTATGTCACACTTAGTTACACCTTAGCATAATGCATTCGTCTTTCAAAACCACTTTATTTAGATTTAAAATTTTACCTGTAGTCACTATGCACTATACCTTAATCTTATGTTTTATACCTGTCTCCCATCGTTAAGACTACAGGGAACTCAAACATATACTCACTCAGTTCAATGTTCTTAACCGCCAATTGTTAAACATATTTCTAGATCAGATAGTACACATACTTTATTTCATCAACATTCTTTTAGTCCTCAGTTTGAGCTTTCAAATCCCTTTTTGCACATATGTTGTTACTATTCTATAACTAGTACGATTTCCTTTTTACTCCATATTAACTCGCCACTATACCCTTTGTATTTCACTAGATTGAGTAACCTAGTATTCGCATATGTAGTACTTTGATATGAAATGGTCTATTTGATATTGTTGCTAGGAACATTAGCTTTATTAAGACGAGTCCCTCTGCACAATTCCTTTAATCTATTTCCATTTCCAATTCCAATTCTAGTTGTACCTTAATCTCTACTAAGCTGTCTAGTCAATGTATATCTCATATGTTTTTGTCCACATCATGATTCTACGCTTTCAAATCAACTACTATTGCAGAAATTTTCAAGTCATGGATCGACATTTAGCTCATGCACTATATTTATCTCTAGGTACACTAAATATATTACAACCAATTCCTCTTGATCTCGATTCAGAACCTCTGTTTCATATACTACCCAATCTCCAAATCCGAATGTCATACTTCACACTATACTTATTTTGTTTTCATTTATCACTCGTGGATGACATTTTTTTTTTCAAGCATTTCAAATTTCATCTTCTTTTGTCAATATGATCATGGTCACTCATTGACATCATGTTGCTTAGCTCACATTAACCTTCAATATCATAATCCTATCGGGGTATGGTTAACTCCAATAAATATAACCTCAAACTCAATGTGCTTTTATTTAGTTCTTATCATTCCTTGAGTAACTAATTCCTCAATGCAGTAGTAGTATCACATGCTATCCTCAATTTTTCATTGAACTTCCTTTTTCTCGACGGATTTCCGTAGTTCTTTTTCTTTTCCCGATAATCCCACATTGACTTATGTTAATGTCTATTCAATTGTAGCAGTTACTCCAAACATTTCAATCTGTCTACCAACATAACTTCCTGTGTTGGAAAACTCATCATCAGAGCTAATTTGTGGTTCCCAAACATATTTCCACAGCCTATGATATGGACCAAATTTCATTTCACATGGACAAGATCGCTCCTCGAGTTGCTGAACTTCTTAAATAGTTGGTTACTTACATCAACATAAACATATCTATTTGCTTGCAATAGCCTTTTTTTTAAACCCATATGCTTGAGTCTTTGCTATGGATGTGACTCCAATAAACACATTCATTCATTTTTTTTAAAAATAACACATCACAACTTTTCCGGGAGACTTGTCATCTTATTTGAAACTTCCCTCCATTGCGTCTGTCGATTCCTATCTAACGGAACCCTGATTGACTCAAGCGTGGGGCCTTTGCCCCCTATGGAAGAATTTCTCGATTCCACTGTTGAATCAAGAGAAGAGCTTATGATCCCAGCTACTGGTCATAGAAAACCTACCTTCATTGTTCATAAATTAAATTACCCCCCGACTTTCTGACCCTATCTCAGTGATTCTTGGTACAAACCTCGATATTGTTTCTAATTCCTGTCACCACCTATTGCCCATAAGTACTTTTTGTCACTTCAAGAAAAGCAATTTCAACATTTCATACTATCTTATCATGACTTCTAAGGTCAAAACCTCGATAATAAAGTTCAATGAGGCATTTAGCAATTTCATTTACACTAACACCCGGCAGATACCATCAAAATTTTTACTTTTATTTAGTATGTATTCATTTCACATTTCCAATCATTCACAAATCGTTAGTGACATCGACATTTCAATTTCCTCTCGATACCATGTATATTCTTGTTCTCGCCCATGACTGGGTTTATTATTTGATCATAACAAAACCTATTTTTTATAGCCCATATCGATTCTTGCACTTTCTTCCTCACCTTAACACACATATAGACAGCAATGCCATTTCAATTTCCTAGTATTTACCTCTTCTTTTCCCATCCTAATCATTAAATTTGCATTTTGAGGCATTCACTCTTCTCCTTCGAGTTATCATCTTTTCATAATCACATGCATAGTACAATCCAAACCTAAGCGCATTTCTAATTGTCGCCATACTAACATATCATGTATCACATTTCATCACTTGTAAAATCATATTTCTATTATTTCATCATCCATATGTATGTCCTCCACCCATTCGTAATTATAAATGCGTAATCATCAAGATCCAAGGTTCATACACTTTAATCTCACCACTTCTACTTCTTCCCGACAATAGCTTCACTCTCGATTTCATTCAAAGGTAGACCAAGAAAGCACTATATCGCTATTATACGCACCAACACAAATGTAGTGAAGCTTATACCGCCTTTATTGAACCATGTTTTTTTATTTCCAATTATCCACATATAAATACCTATTTTGATCTCACATAGACATATTCTTATGCTTTCATGACTCCCATCATCGTTAACCAATTTTCTTTTCATGCCCATATTTGACCTCTCCGCACTATCGCAAATATCGCTTTCTTTCAACTTGGCTTGTACACTTTAAGTCTCATTAGTCATTTTAATATTACTTCTTTCCTAAATCAGCCCATGCCAACGTATTCACATTCATATCACAATCAATGATTTATTACAGTAGTACAATATGCATATTATTATCCATTTTCTTTTCCCATTTCTAATTGCCCATACCATTTCAATTTGCCCATAAATCTTCATTGGCACAAATTCGACATATTCATGCATATGACGATACCCATACGACTCGGATTAGGATCGGTTGTTACGGTCCGCTTCCGACATGACTTGAATGTATGTCACTTGCCTTATTTCAGAAATTGCCCAGATAAGTTCGTACTTGGCTCGATACCACCTAAATGTAACACCCCACTCGCATGACCCAAACCCGCGACATTGACGGTGATATCCGAGTCCGCGTCTCGCGAGGGTGGTATGCTACATCACTCAATTAAAACTCAAGATAAAACTTTTTTTGAAACGCAAACATGCACAATGCGGAAGACAATAAACATACAATCATTAATAAGTACATTGGCCACGAGGTCCTTTTATAAATACAAAGTTATTTCATCAGGACTTTACAAATTGACCTACTATTAATTCGAAAATAAAAAACACTTGTTAGCCCCAAATTTTTTTCAAATTAAGCATGATTAGACTAATTAAGTAATTGAGTTAGCATTATTTGAGATGATAGTAATTAAATATGGTAGCATTAAATAGCATCGACATTAAATGAGTAAGTAGCATTAATTGATTAAGTTAGATAACATTAAGTAATAAGTTAGGTAAGAGTCAATAACATTTAATATGTTAGTTGGTTAGTTAGGTTAAGATTAAATGCAATGGGCTTGTATGGGCCTAAGCAAGTTGTAGTAGGAAAGAAAAGAGAGAATAAGATGGGCTTGAGAAATTGGTGGGCTTGAGTGGTTTAAAGAGGAAATAAGAAGGAAGAAGAAGAGGGGAGTGAGGCTTGGGCCTATGGGCTTAAGTAAGTTTATGAAGGAGTATAAAAGGAGGCAAATAAATGAGTTGTAGGAAAAGAAGAGGGGTTACGAAAATTAGAGGAGAGAAGAGAGGAAATGTCGTGAATGGAGGAGAAGAGGAAAAAGAGAAGAAGCTTGGCTAGGGTTTGATTTTTCAAGAGATTCAAGAGGTTTTCAAGAAAGTTCAAGAAGAAAAGTGTGGAGGAGAGTCTAAGTTTCACTTTGAACCAAGAAATCACTTGGTTAAGTAGAGATTCAAGGTAAGCCATGAGTTTAAAGTTTAGTTTTACTTGGGTTTTGAGTTAGGAAGACTAAGAATGGAATGGGTTTAGTGATTCTTAAGTCAATTGCATGAAAGTAGTTATGTGGATTTTCAATTGAAGCTATTGTTGAAGTGGGTTTTATTTCTCTTGAAATAGAGCAAGAGAGAGAGAGGAGCAAAAGGAGGAGCTTCATTTAGCAAGGATTTAGCAAGTATAAGGTGGGTTTCATTTTATCTTTATGCTAGTAAGTGATAAATACTACCTTAATTAAAGAAATTATGTTCTTTCAAATTACTTTACGATGATTTGATTGAGTATAATTGATGTATGAATGCCATTATATGAGAACTTGACAAGATATGACATTGCTTGACATTGCTTGATAAAGTCATGAATTGAATGAGCATGAATATTTTATGACATTTGAGCTAAGCATGAAAAGCATTTTCCAGAGAATTAGCTAATTGAATTGCATGAAAATCCATTTTCGTAAAATCAGCTAGTGGATAAGAAAAGTCCAGCTTTTTATGCATGAAATTCAATGTTATGTGGGTTAGTTAAGTCCACCAGAAAGTCACGCGCACGTTGACCAAGATAGCCTTCGCCGCTGCCTGATTGTGGCATAGGATGTTCTTTTGGACTCTCAAGATATGACTACACTTGTGTAGTTCATCAAGAATCCGTGAACTTGTTTAACCATCGCCTATGTGTTTACGTGTTAGCATATGTTTGTAAGAATGATGAATGCATGAATCATGAAATTATGCTTTTAGTTTGATGAATTCACGAAATGCAAGTTGTATGATTTGTTGATGAGAATATTGCCAACAGTATGAGTAATGAATAGATTCAGCTTAGTAGTATAAATATAAACGTGTTACCCTCGAGCGAAAGCTCACCCCCACCTTCCCGTCCTATCTCCAGGTGAAGAGCGTGATCTCGAGGAATGAGCATAAAAGGCATACTCCAAGATTATGTTTTTGATGTATTTCAAGTCAATTGTTGTAAACGATGCTTTAGATGCATTTTAAGAAAAAAAGAGCATTTTAGAAGTGTATTTTGAACCAAGTTGTAAAAGGGCTTGAAATGCCCACTAAAGCATTGTAAGCTACTTGTTTTGAATGTGAATGAGATGCATGAATTACGATTTATTGTTGGAACCCGATCCGGAGACCAGACCCCAACTGCTTATAACTTAACACTCTTACTCTTGCTTTAATTCCACATCTATTAGACCCGCTCTCTAGAGCCCAATTTCTGGAGTCCTGAAGCCCTATTCTTATTATCTTGCAGGATCATTTGCTGTAACTCCACATTCGTGGCGAGCGCACATTATGCAAACATCAAAATCATAGGTTGACTTATTCATATGAGTTGTAGCTCTATGTCTCAAGTTCGTTTCACAACAAGAATCACCTCAAACGGAGTTGTATAACTCAAGATATGCTTAAAAAGCCTAAAAGAGCTCATACTCCAAATATGATCTCCAAACCGACCTCTCACTTACTTTCATGCAAACTTTTTCAATTTGACTCCAAATGATACCAATTTTTGTGGGGAGAAAGATATATGTCTTAGGAATCTAATGGTTTAAGCCTCACCTCAATTGGAGATCGGATGAGGAATTTATGCCCAAAAGAAACAAGTAAGATCATGTCCTAAATCAGTTTGAAACTCTTTTGGTACGATCACCATAACTTTTGATATATAAATTGGATTTCCTTCGTTTTTGGACCATTAGAAATTAGACATCTAGATCTAAAACTTTCATGAAGACCACAAAACGAGATTAGGCCTCTAAGAATTATAAAATGCACCATCTTTCCCGTAGCTGTCCGTTAAACGGACAGCCATGTCCGTTTAACGGACAGGTACGGTGAAAGTGTCCCGAATGATCCTGAAATGTCCGTTGAACGGACATGTAAGTCCGTTTAACGGACATGGGCAGGCTAAGGGGTGTTTTTCCACCCGAGGTTGTCCATTTAACGGACATTTATGTCCGTTTAACAGACATGCAAAAACCCAAAACTTTCAATCCTCTTCCAATGCATCTCCATCTTCAACCTAACTTCATAACCATTTATACACTTCCAAATTTACTCATTCCAAAGCCTAAACACTACATACTCCAAGTTCAACTCACCAAATTCATAATTTCCAACTTGATTGGTTCATCAAACCATGGATTTCAAACAAGTTGCACTATCATAATCTCAGCAGCTATAAGGACAACATGCATGACTTTAGTTGTCATCTTCCAATTCTCATAACTTCTTACTCCCAATTCTAAAATTACATATTATACCTCAATGGAAAGATAACAAGATGCTCTACAACATTCATGAAGGATGTAAAAGTTAATTTCATCATTAATTAAGGTAAAAGCCACTCAAAGACACTGCTCATTGAAGACCAATGGAACAGTAAAATTATCGCGTGAATAAGAATCGAAGGTGTTTCCAACACCATAACTTCTCAACCTTAAGTCCGAATGTGACAAATCATATGTCATTGGAAAGGTATAAACCTCTACTACAATCTTCATGAAGACTCCTTTCTCCAATTCAAATCCTAAGAGGGTCTAAATTCCAAGTGAAGTTTATGTTAGTTTTTACAAAATTTCGACAGACCTCCTTCAACATACAACTAACCAAACTTCAATCCTAGCTCCATCACCTGCATAAAACTCATCATCCAACCTCATTTAATATGTTTCAATTCTAAAGTATCTCCAAACATAGTTCAAAGGCAACAACCGCACTCCTAGTCATCTACTCCATTTCAAATATAAAACAAAGCAATTTCATCCTTCTTTTTGCTAACTCAAACATGCAATGATGAATTTGAAATAAGACATGAAATTTACATAGATTACATTTAAACCCAACATTCTTGCATTTACATTAACAATCTGAGTCATTACAACGCTTTACAGGGCATTTAGCCCGATTACAACTCAATTATCAAATGTCAATATACAAAGTGAAACAAAACTCCAAATGAAACCTAATGCTTCATATCAAAACAAAATGACTTCTAACTTAAGAACATTGAAGTGATGCCTCAATCCCAATACTTTAACTCGTATTCCCGCTCGTTACCTGTGGAGGAGAAAACGGGGGGTGTGAGCTCGACGGCTCAGTAGGTAACAGCTTAATAATCAAGAAAATAAGCAAAAACTTTCTTATTTTTAATTCTCAAAGAAACTTTCCGATTGATCAAAATCTTTCAAACTTATCAAAACCAATTTGTATTGATCAAAAGCACTATCACTTCATCAAAACTCCTTGTTTTTTTAAAACCAATGTCACATTGATCGAAACTTTATAAATTTATCAAAATCTTTTTGAAAAACTCATTTCATCCAAGCATTTACACATCAAGATCACATAAGCATGGAGAAAGCAATAAATCAATTAATCAAAAACATTTATCAAACAACATAACTTACAAAAACAACAAAGACAAGCATATCACATAGTCACATATAAGATGGTTTGGGTGGATCCAAACAAGACGTACTATACATTTCCGCAGAGCGGTCATGGATAGCCGTGAACACATGAAGGAGTCCGTGAGGAGCTCCATTGCCACTAGCGGGCCGCCGAGAGAAGGCTATAATTTTGACAGGTGCACCTATCACACATGAGGGACCACCACAAACCCAAACAAACATATATATCACATAATTCACCTCAATTTATGATCATTAGCCTCAAATGGCAAAAATCACTTTCATATAATCGTTTACATCATCCATTCGGATCTTTTTTTCTTGACAAACCAATTCACACATACTATCATAAAATCCTTACATTCAAAAACATTTCACATGAGTTTAAACCATCATAATAGCAATTCAATTGAAATTGGGAAACCATAGAAACACATTTTATGACATTTACTTCAAAGAAATTCCGTAGCTTATTAACTCAACTATTAAATCATCACCCACCTCAATTCCTTTAGCTAGAAGCTTGGATAAATGGCCTTTCCTTTCACTTCATTTCCTCTCTTAACCTTCATCAAACATAAAATCCCATAGGAAACATAAATTGGCCATTCTAAAGAGATGAAAACATGAAAAATAACCCATCTAACTTTACCCATACCATACCTAAGCTATTTTCACTAAAACCCAATCATAAATCCAAAAGAATTCACATTGCTTACCTTAAAGAGAGAGACCCACGAAATTCCCTCTTCTTGGCTTTGATGGAGACTTGATCTTTTCCTTCTCTTTCCCTTCTCAAGGAATTCTCCATCTCTTCTCTAAAGCAAGAGGTTAAGAAGCCCTAACCTCATCTCCTTCTTCTTCTTCTTCTTTCCACCCACGAAAACTCCCTCTCTCTTCTTTCCTTTGATATTTTCGAACCCTCTCTTTCAAATGGCTTAATCAACTTGCTTCCCATCTTAAATCCCTAGCCAAAACTACGTCGTTTTACCTATTCCCTTTAAACAAAACAATTTTGTCTCTTATCTTCACATATACGGCTACCACTCATTTTCTTCATCTCTTATACTTTTAATTTTCCTTCTCCTTGTTTTACTTAAGCTCAAAGGACCAAACTAGCCCTCCTTAAAAGCCTTAGACTTAAAACACATTTGTGTTTCTACCTGTAATGCCCTTAAGCCATCTTATTCCTTTCAATTTCTAATCAACTAATTCAACTCTAATTTACACTTAATCCATCATTTCTCTTCCATTTCTTAAGAACTAAAACCTCAAAATAATTTGGATAATACTTCAAAATAATCTAGACATGCTTAAATAAATAAAAAATTTAGGGCCAACATTTATTATGGTCTCTCAAAACCATTTATTATCATGTTTAAGCATAGTATCCAAAGTTGCATGAAATGGCTTTGGAATCCATGTGGGTAGAAATGCATGTTTAGTTTAAATGAAGACGATATAGAGTTGTGATTGATGAGTGTTATGTAGAAGTAAGAATGTGATTTGGTTATGGTTAATAAGTTTTGCATGAGTGATTGACAAGATCATTATGGTTTGGGTTTGATTAGAATGCTATGAGTGTGTTGTTGCCATTGAAAATCCATTGGGATAATTAGGTTGTTATGTGTTGTGGAATATGGAGGATTTAAGTTTTTATGTAGGTACTTGCATTGAAGAGGGTTTAGAGAGTGAAATGTGGTTGTTGCGTAGAAGTTACGATCTCTGTAAATTTTCACATGACTGTAATTTTCGTGTAGAGGCGTTAGCTGGCGTGGGTTACACAGCCTGTGTGAATTTTCACACAGACTGTGTAAATTTTTGGTGCAGGGAGACGGCAGTGGCAGTGGGTTATACAGCCTGTGTGAATTTTCACACAGACTGTGTAAATCCATGGTGCAGGGAGACGCAGTAGCAGAAAATTACACAACCTGTGTGAATTTTCACACAGGCTGTGTGATTTTCTCACGGTCCATGTAAGCCGATAATGATAGAATTTCGAATTTTGGTCTTCACAAAAGTTGTATCCCTAGATGTCTATTTTCTAACCGTCCAAGAACGAAGTCATTCCGACATCTATAGTGAAAGTTATGGCATTTGCGCCAAAAGATGTTCAATTTGATTTTGGGAGTGAGCATAGTCTATTCTTTTGGGTATAAAACACTCATTCGACCTCCAATTGAGGTGAGGTTTGAACCATTGGATTTATAAGACATATATCTTTCACTCCATAAAATTTGGTATCATTTGGAGTTAATTGAGGAGGTTTGCATTAAAGCAAGTGAGAGGTCAGTTAAGAGAGCATGCTTCGGGTATGAACTCTTCTTGGTTTTTGGTGTGTATCTTGAGTTATATAACATCCGATTGAAGCGATTCTTGTCTTAAATAAAACAAGAGTCATAAGGTTATGATTTACAAGAGAAATCAATTGAAATTAGGGTTAAATGAAATGAACACTACAAGGCAAGATGATCAGCGCCATATTTTACGGCTCAAGAGTCGACTCCTGAACTGGATCCAACAATGGGGTCCGTCTCCGGTCGGGGCCCGACAATACTAATGCAGACGCGAACTGATCTCAACCCTTTTCTCACTAACTAGCAGATGCCATACGCCTGCTGCCTAACGGGTATTCTTCGAGTTCGAAAAATAATTGCAAATTTTGGGTGAGTTTTGCGAACTCGGAGAAACCATCATCGATGGTTCACTCAATTTATGCAACACAGCATTTCACATAACATATATTCACATTGTTGCATATTCGATCACATTTTACAATTCCACTTAAGCACAGCCCATTTATACATGTCATTCTATTCGACATACATAACCAAATGAATTCATAACCCTTTCAAGCATGTCACAATTGCATAAGGCATTTTGCCTTTCACTTAATCAAAGAAAAACAATCCAATACATATGTAATGCGCATGAGACCCTTTTTTTAATTTATTACGGTGTTGTGACAGAGCGCCTATACTGTTCCAATATGGGCGCATTAATCGGTGAGCCTGAGTCTTTGAACTGTCCCAATATGGGTGCATTAATCATTGAGCCGGAGGCTCTGAACTATCCCAATATGAGTGCATTAATCATTAAGCTGGAGGCTCTGAATCACTGTGGGCTCGAGGCCCAAATACGTTGAGCTTTTAGCTCTCGGTGGTTGCTCCGGTCACAACTATCAATTACTGATCATGCATTTATGCATGGAATGCATATGTTGAAATAAAGCAGAGTCAACATCATAATCGATCCCAAATTAACACAGTCAACATATGGTTTACACTCAATCACATTAAAATCACAATCACAAGTAGAGCACTTCTATGTCATACTCTCCCAATACATCGGATCTGCTGTCTGGAATCCAGTCATAAACAAGCCGCAAGCCTACCATTATTCTCCACAGAGTTATAAGTGCAGAATTATAAACAAATAAGGATTGGGAAACCATCTAGGTTACTCACCAAATAGCTTCTGAGCTAATGCCGGGAAGTCTCAGCAACGTCCGTGGGATGACGTTCCAACTGTGCTTCTATAATAATCACAATATTCACATGTCACCAAATGTACAATTAGAAATATTAAATAATGCACATCTAGCAATTTAGATGTGTACAATGCGTGTTCGTGACATTCCCGGCATTTTCCATAATTCACATCACAAAAGATTCCCCTATGTCTTAGAAACCTATAGACACCAAAATTACTCAATTTGGACCTCTATAGGTCTGGATATTGCCAAACTTTACTCAATTCTCTCACTTGGATTCAATCCCTAAATCTCAATTAAATCCCACAAAGTCCACAATTCTACATAGAGAAGTAGATCATTGTCTTATGGATTCGACGCCTCGAGAACCAAGTCAATCGAAGGTCGGATGACAAAGATATAAGCAAAAGATGCTTTAGGACAAAACAAAAGATAATAGAGTTTGACTTATTTTCCTCTCTTCCACCATCTGAATTTCTAACATGCATAACTTTTTACACACTTATCAAAAAATTACAAACAAGATCTCATTGGAAAGATAACAAGAAACCCTACAAGTTCTATGAAGGGCTTACAAACCAATCTCACCTCTAAGGGTGCTAAAAACTACTTCAAAGTTACTGCCCATAAATGACCATATGAACAGTAACTGTGTTCTTCCAATCCCCAAAACTCCAGATAAGGTAAATTATACACCATTAGAAAGCTCTAAACATTTTATACAATCTTCAAGGAGACCCCTTAATCCAATTCAATCTATAAGAGGGTCAAAAACCCAAACCAAGTTTCTGCCCAATGAAACAGTAAAACTACCATATGAACAGTAACTGCACTATACTAAAAAACTCCTATCTTTCCATTCCTTATGCTAAAAATTCCAAGTTTTATGCCAAAGAAAGATCAAAACATGTTCTACAAGTTTCATGAATAACTTGGAAGCAAAATCAACCTCTAAACAACTCAAATTCTCAAGCAAAGCTTCTGCCTATATAAATCTCATTCTCACAAGAATGTAATCTTCCAACATTCATAACTTTACAACCCATTGTCGAAAAATTACAATTAATGCCAGCAACAGATAAAATGTTCCAAATAATTCAAGCCACCTTGAATAATTACCAATTTTGCTAAAATATCAATACAAAGTTTTGACCCAAAACAAAATAATGAAATTAAATACGAAATCAACACAATATCAATCGCCAAATAATAATTCAGCCACAAAACACAACTCCAAATAATTAAATAGTAAAATCCATGAATTATTAATTAATTAAATGGACAGAAAATAATTGCAGTTTAAACTCCCTATAAAAATCCAAGCTCCACCTTTGCCATTGAACCGAAGGATTAAGATGAACTAGCCACAAAAATTTATTGAAGACGCTGTCGACTTTGAAATTTGGTGATCAGCCAAAAAAGTAGGAAATTGTGACATTTTCTTCGGTGCAACCACGCACACCACGACCTGCTTCCCACAAGCTTGGTCTGCTCACCTTCACTAAACCCTAGCCAACTCCAGCGTTTTCGTCTTTCCTTCACATCACCAACACACATATATATCACTTCACCACAAGCTCACTTCATCCACTGTACACACTCATGTTGTTTTTCGTTTTGATGTTAATGTGCTGGAGCTTTCTCCTTACAACCAAGACATTGCACTCCTCACCTTCTCCTCTAGCCCTACACGCCGACACAAAGAGACCCACTCGAAAAAAGACAAACTCACAAGCCAACACTCAACGCCCATCTCTTCTAGACAACGCCCACCCCCACCATTTGGCTTGTGATATATTGTTCGCACCACTCACGTAGCCTCGCGTTTCTCTTCACTCCACCCATGTAATGCCACTCACCTTCTGCGAACAATATTTCCATAAGCCACCTCCGCTTTTCTTTAACGCCCACTTCGCCTTTTCTCATCACTCTTTTCAATTAAAATCCAAAACTCCCTTAGTCGTTGGAGAGTAACTCAATCAGTGAAGTGTAAGTGCTCCCCCTTTTGTGGTCTATCGTATGGCTTGTGTTTTATTCTCCAAATGGAAGCTTCCCTGCTGAAAATGTTTTCTACCTATGTCTCACCTTCTTTTAATCTCCAACCTTCACGCCACCCATCTTCCTCTCATCAAGTGTCTCTAGCTGGTGTCTTTGGCGTGAATTATTCTCTTGCTCACCTCCTTGTCTTTGCTGCCACGTTCTTGTAGCTTTCTCTTTGGTGTAGTTGTCACGTGTCACTCCTTTCTTCTGATTTGGCATGGTGCGTCCCTCTGCCTATTATTCACTCCCTCTAGCTGTTGCTTTGTTCTTTATGGGTTTGCATTATTTCCCTTTTTTACTTGCTATTTTGGATCTGTTCTTTCCATGCTTGATGTCTGCATGTTGGTGGGTCTGCTTTGTTAAAGAGAAATGTAACGTTGATAGCTTGGTGTCTTTGGAGCCCCACTTCGCAGTTCTCCTTATTATCTTTAAAACCCACCATTGCCAACATCTCTTCTCTAGCTTGCCTTTTAATTTAATTGCTCCACTCCCACGCGTGATGTTGCTTTTTTCTCTTTTTTGGAAATTGAATACCATAACCCAAGAAGATAAAAATAGCAGCATCAATTATGCACATTTACTCATGAAGAACACAATGTCACTCATGCAAAACACTTGTGCCAAAAACAATGGAATGAAAAGTGAAGGGCTCAATGGGTAAGCAACGGTTAATTAAAATGGCTTGTGTTTGGGAAAAGGGGTTTCGAAAAAAATGCCCCTATCATACTCACAAATCTAGGTATTAATGCAGCTTTGAAAAAGAATCTATACAAGTTCTAGAGGCTAACCAAGCTAGGTAGAAATCACACAAAATGAGAAAGAGAAGTAAGGCTCAAAATTCCTTCCAACAAGGTTTTATCTAATATATTTCCTTCCTCAAATCAAGTTATACCACAAGGTTAGTAACATCGCACAAAGGCATTCCACCATGCTAATCAACTAAGAATAAAAATTACTCAAGTCAAAACGTATTCAAATCTTGACATGTCAATGTTCACATGCATAAGCAACAAGGATTTGAAAGCAAAACCCAAGGATTGCAAAAGTCAAGTGCAAGTCACTTTAGCTCAATCAACCAAACAAAGGTAATCGATAAGTCAATAAAATGGCAATCCAAGCGTGGCAAACAATTAAACCAAATCAATCCCAACGACGCCACTTGAAATAGCCCTTTTCGTCCGATTGTCGCCTTGGGGTTACTTAAAAATTTAACCAAGGATTGCGATAAGCGTAACCTCGTGTCGTTCTCTTGAGGAACCAAAATATGAAATTAATTCCTAAGTAACTAGACGCTGTTGGGCCCCGAAAATTTTTATTATTTTATTTGAATTAATATTTATTGATTTATGGATTTATTCGTTAAATTATTTTTATTTTGCCTTAATTGATTTAATTATGTGTTTATACAAATATTTTTATGTTGGGCTTGGGATTAGAAGTTAGAAATTAAATGAAGGCTTGGGCTTAATATTGGAAAGTATGGGCTTTAGGTAAATGGATTAAGTGGAAGGAGGATTAGAGATGAGTGGGTTAAGGTATGGTGGGCTTGTAAGTTATTAGAGGAAGGGCCCAAAAGCATGATAAGTTGGGAGAGCTCCAAAACTATGTAGTTTTGGTGTAGGCTTTTAAGTGGAGATGTAAAGGAATTAAGAGTAAAAGAGTTAAAGAAGGAAAGGAGAAGTAAGAGTCGTAAGTCACCAAAGGAGAAGAGAGTAAAACGTGACCTAGCAAGGAAAAGGGGGACTTTCGGCCAAGGAGAAGAGGGAGAGCTGTAGGAGAGCTTCGCCAAGAGGAAAGAAGGAGAAAAGAGAAGAAATCTTCGAGAAAGGTAAGTTCCATTCTTGTTGGTGTTAGGTTCAAGTATGGGATAGAATGGAAGTTAGGGTTTGTGTAGAGATTGAAGAAAATGAAGAGAATGGTAGATCTATGGATTCTAGAGACTTTTGAGCTAAGGTTATGGTTATTCTAGCTTAAATGTCTTATGGGTAGGTTAGGTTGGAAGTAGACTTTTATTCTTGCTTGATTTAATGAATGCTATGCTTTTTAGAATATATTTCGTGAATGGAGTATGTTTTGATTGAAGGAAATCAAGAGAACCCCACTCAAGACAAGGAGGAAGGGCAATCTTGAATTCGGATACCGACTATAGGTGGGTAACATTTTATAGTTGTTGTGTAATGGGCAAATGCCTATGTGTGCTATCTTTGATGATTATGTGCATATTGAAAGTGTATTTCCTTTGATTTGAATGTAAAGTGTGAAACTATGATGATTCAAAGTATGAAAGAAGCATAAAATGTTATTTTGTGTTTGAACATGTGAGCATAAATTGGTTGCGATTGGGCAAGAGAGAGCCTATATCGATAGACACGTGCGTGGACCCCTAGCCTTCTCCCGGCCTGCTTGCCAGGGCCTACGAGATCCGAAGTGGACTCGATGTGTTTACTGATAAACCGGTTTCCGTTGTGTTTATTGATAAACTTCGGTTTATTCGTTGTGTTTGTGAAACTTCGTGAGCCAAATGTGTGCATCCCATCATTTATTTGTGTTTATGATGCATAATATGTGTTTGATTGCTTTAAACTTTCATGTTATGCTTATGTGATGATTTTGGGTTATTTGAGCTTTATATGATAAATTGCTATTGTTTTGGATTGTTAAATTGTGTGTTGTGTGGCTCATCACTCGACGGCTATAAACATGTTAGCCACTGAGCCGTGTTAGCTCACCCCCCATTCTCCCTCCTCAGGTGCAAACTCAAGTTGAGAGCTGAACCTTGCAAGGCATCGGGCATAACTCCAAGAAATTTAGAAACTTTGTATTAAGTTAGTAAATAGCTCTCGAAATGGCTTTGTAAGCATATTAACCATTGAGCATCTCATCTTTCGTATTTTGCACTTGTTCTTGATGTTTATGCCATTTTGTAACCAAGTATGTATGAATTGTTATGATTTGAAATGAGAATGAGTGCTCTAGTACTCTCTTCATGTGAATTGGTTGATTTGTGATCTATGTGAGATCTTGGAAATAGCATGTGTATGAGTATTATTATTGTTGAGTTGCTGTTGGGTTTCTTTGGGTTATTGTCTTGGAGAGATTGCTGGAAAATTTGCTATGGTGTGTGAGTTGTGAAAGTCTTGCAGAATTATGGGTATGCTGTGTTTTCTGCAATTTATGGGTTGGTACAAGTAGTATGGGATCATTTAATATTGTTGAGAGTGTTAGCTGGCTGTAGAGCTCTCCTGTGGGGGTTTTATGAGCTATTTAAGATGAGTTAATGGGTAGGTGTAAGTCGTTGGAATTAAATGTAGGTGTCTTTGTCAAGTGGCAGATTGGTAGAGAAGCTTTGAGTCCACTTTTGACCCATATAGAGTTGTAATATAGGTCGGTGGTCTTCATGAAAGTTGTAGATAATTCTTTTACCTTTCCATAGACACTAAGTTTGCTAAATTTGGAATTCGGGTCAAAAGTTATGGAGGTCGTAAGTCCTGAATGCTGGTTGTGGAGAGCTAGCTGACCTATCTTAGTGGGAATTTTGATTCCTTAGAGTCCGAGCTTGCTTATAAACCCTTCATAAAAATATAGATTTTTCTCCTAGCTTTCCAACGCTTCTGACCGCGTCTAATTTGAAGCTCAGAGTCAAAGTTATGAGGTTAGAAGTCGGATAGGTCGGTCAGGAATGGGGCGGGTCGCCAGGCTCATGGCAGGAAGCGATCGCCACAAGACGCCCATGTCGGGCGAAGGCGGCAGGCGAGCGCCCAGCGCCACCCATGCCTGGCGAGCCCGCACGCCCATGCGGGCGAAGCGCCAACAGCACGGCATGCGGGGCTCTTGTGAGCCTTGGGGTCGGTTTCAGGCGTGACCCCACCCTCCCTTCTTTTGGCTATAACTTTTGCACAGACCTCCGATTGAGCTGATTTTCAAGCGATGGATTCCTAAGAAAATTTTCTATCTTTCTACACCTGATTTATCACTATTTATTTTAAATTGAAAAGGTGGTTTGAAACAAAGTGTGGAGGTCATTGATTCTTTCTGAATATACTTCACTAATTTTTAAATATCTGGAGTTATAGGGCTCGGATTGAGGCAATTCTTGTTTTAAATGAAACTAGAGTTATAAACCTACAAGTTTTATGAAGGAGCTGATCAATAATTCAGCCTCTAAAGTTTTCAAATTTTGACATGAAGTCGGTAGAGGGACTGTTTTCACTGTTTTCTTTAAGATAGTATTTTTGCCATAGCTTTTTCATTTCTAATCCGAATTGAACGATTTCAGTGGCGTTAGAATCGTGAGATCATGAGGAACAATTTTATTAAAAATTAAATCCCAAATTTTCTATTAAAATTCCTCTACTTGTGGTCAGTATGTGTTCGGTTTTGGGTCTTCCGTGCTTATATAGGTCCGAATGTTGGGCCTCGGAGACGGGGTCCAACAGACGCAATGTAACCTAGACTATAAAATGGGGTTTGATTTGAAAGATTACCGCTAAAGTTGCAACGAAATAAAATAACACTAAGGACTTGTTTTTGGTGTTTTAAAATTTAAATGAGTAATTTGAAATGACAACGAGTGAATTAAATAAGAAAACAAACACAAGTAATTAACAATGATAAACGCAATCGTCCAGTTCAATAACGCAGGCAATCATCACAAAAAAAAGATATGGGAGTTAAAACAATTTAACCAAGAATTAAAATTGAGCTTTTAAAATAACAATCGAGCCACCTCGAATTGTTACAAAAAATATTTTTCTAAATATCCTAATTTACTAACTGCCACCAGACTAGTAAAATAGAACTAAGGATACTAACACCAATGCTCAACTGTTACGCAATTTTTAAGAAACAAAATTAATGCCAACAACAGATAAAATGTTCCAAATAATTTAAGTCACCTTGAATAATTACCAATTTCGCTAAAATCTTAATACAAAGTTTTGACCCAAAATAAAGTAATGAAATTAAATCCGAAATCAACACAATATCAATCGCCAAACAATAATTCAGTCACAAAACACAACTCCAAATAATTAAATAGTAAAATCCATGAATTACTAATTAATTAAATGGACAGAAAATAATTGCAGTTTAAACTCCCCTATAAAAACTCCAAGCTCCCGCCTTTGCTATTGAACCGAAGGATTAAGACGAACTAACCACAAAAATTCATTGAAGACGCTGTCGACTTTGAAATTTGGTGATCAGCCAAAAAAGTAGGAAATTGCGACATTTTCTTCGGTGCAACCCCGCACACCACCACCTGCTTCCCACAAGCTTGGTCTGCTCACCTTCACTCAACCCTAGCCAACTCCAGTGTTTTCGTCTTTCCTTCACAGCACCAACACACATGTATATATCACTTCAGTCACAAGCTCACTTCATCCACTGCACACACTCAAGTTTTTTTTGTTTTTGATGTTAATGTGCTGGAGCTTTCTCCTTTACAGACAAGACAGTGCACTCCTCACCTTCTCCTCTAGCCCTACAAACGACACAGCAACCCACTCCAAAACAGCACAAACTCACAAGCCAACACTCAACTCCCATCTCTTCTAGACAACGTCCAGCCCCCACCATTTTGACTTGTGATATATTGTTCAGACCACTCACGTAGCCCTTCACGTTTCTCTTCACTCCACCCATGTAACGCCACTCACCTTCTGCTAACGTTATTTCCATAAGCCACCTCCGATTTTCTTTTAACGCCCTTGCCCTTTTACGTCACTCTCTTTTCAATTAAAATCCAAAACTCCTTAATCGTTGGAGAGTAACTCAATCGCTGAAGTGTGAGTGCTCCCCAGGGTGGTGATCAGATGGCTTGTGTTTTATTCTCCAAATGGAAGCTTCCTGCTGAAAATGTTTTCGCCCATGTCTCACCTTCTTTTAATCTCCACCTTCACACCACCCATCTTCCTCTCATCAGTGTCCTTGCTAGTGTCTTTGGCGTGAATTATTCTCTTGCTCACCTCCTTGTCTTTGCTGCCACGTTCTTGTAGCTTTCTCTTTGGTGTAGCTGTCACGTGTCCCTCCTTTCTTCTGCTTTGGCATGGTGCGTCCCTCTGCCTATTATTCACTCCCTCCAACTGTTGCCTTGTTCTTGTGTGGGTTTGCATTATTTCCCTTTTTTACTTGCTATTTTGGATTATTCTTTTCCATGCTTGATGTCTGCATGTTGGTGGGTCTGTCTTTGTTAAAAGAGAAGCCAATTAATTCAACACACAACCTCTAATGTGTAACGTTGATAACTTGGTGTGCTGGAGGCCCACTTGCGTCAGTTATCCTAAGTATCTTTAAAACACACCAGCTGCCAACATCTCTTCTCTAGCTTGCCTCTTTAATTTAATTCCTCCACTCCTATGCGTGATGTTGTTTTTTTGTAATTTCTTCAAATACCCTACAAAAATATTACAAATAATGTAGCATCAATTGCTAAAAAAAAAAAATTTATCACAGTTAAACCAAAATAAAACAATTTTTTGCCCTTATAAAACACAAATTAATTGTAAGGCACAATAATTCAAATAATAATCAAATAAAGCTATAAAGATCACTTTGAGTGACAAAAACTCATCCAACTAATAAGAAAATAAATATGAAATAAATGAGTTTGTCACTACGTAATCCACACAAAATAGAAATCAATTTCAAGATATTTGGACCTCCATTGAAATATAAGAGTATTTGTGAGGTATGTAACTAAGACATTATCACATCATATTATTGATGGAATTTGCACAGGAAACTCGATTTCCTTCAAGAAGCAACGAGCCATTGAATTTCACAAACAATTGCTACACTTTAAATATTGTGAAATTTGCAAAAAATTGTGAGCAAGAATTCATCTCCTTTAGGCATATTGATAGAAACATCATTAGCATCCACAATTCCTCACTATATTTATTATAATTTGTTTACCACATTTCCAACTGAACCAAGCACAACCGAAAACTTAGATTAACAAAGCCTTGATGTTGGATCATAAATACATCTTCATTAAGGGAGCCATGAAGAAAAGCATTGGCAAATTTATTGATTAACTACCTATCCCTTTGAAATTGCCGATGAGAGAATTGTTCTCACTATTATCAGTTTGATAAATGGATTGTAAGTTTTAGTGAAGTCAATGTTTGTTCTTTGATGGAATCCCTTTGGAACAAACTTTACTATATATCTTTTAATCTTGCCTTGTCATATTTTATGCGAAAAACCCACTTTGAGCCAACAAGGCTAATTTTTGGTAAAGGTGGTACTAGTGTCTAGATTTACTTTTAAATCATGACATCATATTCGACTTTTATGGCACTTCACCATTATTAAAATTTCATTGCTCGAGCAAATGTGTAAGGAACAATAGTAGGAGATGCTAAAGAGACAAAGGCCTTGGATTTTAAATAGCCAAATTGTGCTCGAGTTATCATATAATGTGTCCTAGGTGGGGAGCATATTGGTGATTAGTTTTGAAGAGATCAATAACTAGTAGAAGTCTAAGTGAGAGCGAAATTCAACTGGTTTCGATGGTTAGAGATTGATCATAATGGGTAAATGACGCTTTTATGTGGAGTGAATAAGGAGAAGACGTTATTGGGTTACGGTTTCAGATTGGTAAGGATAATGGTAAATTTGTTGAATTTAGATGATCATGTTGGAATAGGAGATACGGATGTTCTTGCATTAAAATTAAAATGGTGTTTATAGTGTTTGTGTTGCATCATTCTTATTGGATAGTGGGGTTCACTTGAGGAATTGATGATCAGTAAGAATATGGTTGCATTTGGTTTGGTGTTTGTTAAGCTGGTTGGACTTACTCTAGATTTGGGCAAAGATGTATCTCCATTTTCTTATAATTAAAGGGAAATATAAAATAATGTGGTGTGAGACAAAATTGAATTTACAAAATAAAGACTTAATTGTTGTAAATTTTACTATAACCCATAATAGCGATTTAGTTGATCTAGAAAATAGTTTATTTGTAGAATATGGTCTTAATCATGGATAACATAAACGCCAAAAAATATGTAAATCATTATAATTTGGAGATTACTAAAATCATTTCTATGAAGGATTATCAAAATTTAAATTAGAAAGCTTATTAATTATATAAATTGCAATGTCAAAATCAAAATTATAATATTTGGTAGACAGCGATGAATGAAAAAGTAACATGACATATTATTGGAGAAGTATTAGACATATTTGGTGGATGATCTGTTGCCAAATTTTTTAGAACGAAAGTCGGAGAAGCCTGTTGCGGTCTAAACAATGCGATATAAATTGAATTCTATCTAGACCAATTAGAGGCAAGTGCACCCCATCGACAAGTAATATAAATCGGTGAGAACTGGATATCGTACCCAAGGAAAAATTTTCAACACGTAAGACAATTAAATTAAGCGATGAAAAATTACTCGAGACGATCATGAATTGATTGATTTGAAAATAAAATAAAATAAAATAAATAAATCAAGGAAATATGAAAATTGCAAGGTATGAATTAAAACAGCTAGATTTAATCAAATGGCAAAAGTTTGGTTAAGGTATCAGATTTCAATTGGATTAGACATTTAACATAAAATTATAACGGTGGATTGATTTAGGAAATACTTCACTTAAGCAAGTCAAACCCAATGTTCATGGTGTTCCCTTCTCTTCTAAATTCGAGTCACTACTTGGTCCATAGATAATTCGGAATAAAAGGCGGTAAATACAAGAAGCCTAAAATTAAGTTCGTTAATTCTAGGTATCCTCACACAAGATCCTAAGGTTGGTCTACACTTTAGTCTCAAGTATGTCGCTTGATTAATTTTTCGACAAATTAAATCCCATTGGTTGTGGCATTCAATCATCTAAGGTCTTAATCTGTGGGACCGAGACCCGACTACATACTGCACACTATCCTTAGCTAAATGTTGGATCCGTTCGGAACAACTACATAACCAGAAAGGAAAGCGAAGCGGAAAACAAAGCATAAGAATCGAAAGTGAAGCGCACACTCAAACAAATGCAAAGCGAATGCGAAGGCGAAAATAGCGAAGCGAATCGAGTAAGCGAATCGAAACAAATCGAAAAGTAGCGGCGGAAGCAAAAGCAAGCGGAAGCAAGAACTAATCGAATCAAGCGAACAGATTGCAAAGCGAAAGCGAAATCAGCGGACATATCCGACATCCGGAAACAATTTTCAAAGGAAACGATCGTTGAACATAAAGCGCGTTGGAAATCCTAAGACTAATCCGATCGAAAATCCGGTATAATTTTTTTCTTTTCTTTTCTTATTCTCATTTCTTTTCTCGTTACTCAATCACATACAACGTCATCTTCAATCCATACAGTCATACCCAAACTTATATAAATCCATACCAATCTCAAATTACATTTTTAACCTTGATTTTTATCGAAATTTCGCAAGATAACGATCGCCTTAATCTAATCCAAACTGCAAGGTTCAAAAACACTTCATAATCCCAAACACGCTCAAAATCATCGGACTCTCCCGTCCGAATCCAACACCAAGAAACGCAAACCTAAATCTAATACTTCCATAATTCTCAACCTATCAACACATCAATCTCATTTTCTATGTCCAAATCACGATCATCATATTTATAATCAATATCCAATTCTCATCATTTAAAATGACAATTTCACTCTAATTAACCATTCATGAATAATACAATTTCAGAAATCGAAATATGTTATACTCAAATCCCTTCTATAACACAATTTCTTGTACAATTTTAATATTTTCATAGGCATCATAAGTTAATTCCTTACAAATCCTTAATGGCTTTTTAAGCCATTTACAAACATTCAAATCTCAATTCACTCAAAATACTGAGCGATGCGGACATCGGATCAAACGTCTTCACATTCTTTCATCCGATCTCTGCTTTCGAAACACGGAGATGGGGATGAAAGGGGTGAGCTCAGCTCGTGGATAACACATTTATAAACTGATAAATAAGCAGAAAACATTTCTTTATAAACTTTTTGCCAAAAGGGCTAATGTTTCAAACTTTTCAACTTTGAAATATTTCTCTCAAACTCTTTTCAATTTTTCCAAACTTTTCATATCAAATTTCATAAATTTCGATTGAAAACCCTTTTCTTCATTTTCCAAAATTTCTCATAAACATGAATGCAATCACATCGACAAATTATCACGCACATTAACAAAATCAAAATCACATAACGAGATCAAAATGGTGCGGTTTGGTCCAACGAGCGTCTTGCGATCCCGCATAGCGGTCACATGCGATCAATAACAGAAACGTACTACACTTTCTTCAAAGCGGTCCAGTGTAATCGTGAGAATCCAAATCGGAGTTCGTGCCACTAGCGGGCAGGCAGTGAAGGCTTTACGAATAGAGACAATGACTGACTCACCAAAGGACCTAACAGACCCACATAACACATAATCGAAGCGAGATTTGAGAATGCAGAAGGCACTTTTCAAATTCTTGATTTTCCACACATTCACATAATGCATACAATTCGATCAATTCATCATTCAAATACTAATTTCAAAATCAAATCATTCAATCGGTGTGCATAATTCAATAATGCATTTATGACAATTGAATTTAAACTTGTACCAATTTCTCGAAATCATTGAAATCATATTTTCCAACTTTAAATCAATTCTTATTTTCAAACATTTCCAATAATCTATCAAGCATACAAAATTTTGCTTTCTTTCATTTTCAAAAATTCATATTAAGCTTACGGATCAAATTATAAATATGCTACCCACCTCGAAATGGCGCTAGAAGTTTATCCAGAGCTTCAATTTGATCCTCGCTTCTTTCCTTCTTTCACTTAAATCGACCTAAACCATAATAACCCAAATTCCACATCATAAATTTGTATAATCTCAAAATTAACTATAAGGAACCCAAATTCATCACTTTACCAAGCTATTTCAATCTCCAATTTTGAAAATCCCAATTTTCAAAATTGGCCTAAACCAATACACCCAAATTCAATCTCATAAATAACTTAATTTTCAAAACTAACGTCCAATTCATCAATTCACATTAATTCCAAGACATCTAAATCCTCAATTTCAAAATCCCCAAATCTTAAAATTGGCCTAAACCAATTTATCCCAATACAATACCATAAAATACAAATTCTTGAAATTGATTTCATATATCATCAATTCATCATATTTCCTATAATTCTACACCAAAATATCTCAAAATTCTCAATCATAAAATTAAGCCTAAACCTTAATCAATTTTTCATCCAAAATTAAACCCAACCTAAAGCATATACATCAAAATTAATTCCACAATCCATAAACCCATCTCGTATGTCATAATTCTAAGCGAAAATTAATCAAAATCTCAAAGTAGAACAATTTCTCTTACCTCTTTCTCTTCCAAATTCGAATTTTTTGGCTTGAAAGGAAGCTCTTATGCTCCTCTACCTTTTCTCTCTTGGAACCATCCCAAATCCTTAAGAAATAAGAAGAAAAAATCGAAAATAACTTTCTCTCTCTTCCTCCATAGCCAAGCTTCCACTCTCTTCTTCTTCTTCTTATTTCTCTTTCTCTCATCTGTAATTCCAGCCACTTTCGTGGCTTTTAATAAGCCAAAACGACATCCATATATGTGTTTCATTAAATGAAGGTCAAATGACCAAATTGCCCTCCATTCAAAACTTAAAGGTATGCTTACTTGCGGTTTGATTCGCACTATCGATTTGAAGGAATTTGTCAAAACTTCCTTCTCGAGAAATGTTCCTCTCACTCATACGAATCCAATGCCACTGACCGCGCTCAATTCCGAGCACTACATCAAAAGTTATGTCTTAAGCAGATGCGGGAAAATCCATATTCTAACACATTTCTTATGTACGATTATTTCAGTCCCAAAATTCACATTCTTAATCCCAGAATTGAAACTCAATGTCTTCATAACAATTGTATCCTTATGTCTCTAGTTTAATTCAAAACAAGAATCGTCTCATTTCAATTCCCAGATCAAAAGTTATACTCAAATTACTCACAGGTGTTCCCAATCCAAAAATTACACCCCAATCCGAATTTAAATTCAAAAATTAAAAGTCCTAAGCGCAAAATTGACATTTCATGTCTTCATATGATTTGTAGCCCCTTGTCTTATCTTTATTTCGCCTCAAGAATCGCTTCAATCGGATCTCTACAGATCCCGAATTTCACAAAACACTGAATCATGCTCGGAAAATTTCCCGACTCACTTTGATTAAATTAATCACCATTAATTTAATCTTAAAGTTCACAAATTTCTTATAAAATGAAATTCATTGTCTTAGGAATCCAACGCAAAAAGAATCAACTCAATCGGATGTCGGACGGAAAGATATAGGCAAAATAGTGAGCAAAGGTCGGATTGAAAACAAGGAAATCAAGAAATTGAAGAAGCAAAGCATTGGCGTCGGATGGCGTCGGACGCCAACTCAGTGAGGCGAGCCTTGCCCTCGCGAGGGCGAGAGCAGCCCCTCGCTAGGGAGGCGTCGCCCTAGCGAGGGCGCCTGGCGCCCGCCCGCTAGGGAGCCAAGCTAGCGAGGCGCCGCAGCAACATCAAACTTTTTTTTCCACTTATTATCAAAACTTCGAAATTCATAACTCTTAATCCCGAACTCCAATTTTGACAAACTTAGTCTCTATAGAAAACTTGAGAGAAGCTCTAAATCTTCTAAGAAGAACATAAAACTCAATTAGACTCTACGGAGTCCATTTTCCGATCAAAGATACTATCCTCTATCTGAACTTATAAAAATCATACTTAATATTCGAGATCGAAAAATTTCATACTTTATATCGAAATAAAGATCAAAACAAATCCTTCAATTTTCATGAAAAACATCAAAGCTCAATTAACCTCTAACTAGGTTAATTTCTCAGTCAAAGTTTCAACCAATATAAAAGTCAAACCCGATCAAACATAAACTTTGACTGATCATAACTTTCACTCCCGATATCGAAAAATTACAAACTTTATGTCCACAAAAATCTCTTAACATAACCTACAAGTTTCCAGAAGACCATTTTATCAAATTTTGCCTAAATCATAAGTCAACTCTCAAAGTCAAACATTCTCTCCAAAAAGTCAAACTTTCTAAATCCTTCAAATTTTCACACTTTTTCTTTCTACTTCTTGCTATATAACTTCATTTCAATCAACTCATCCACTTGACCATTCATATTACTAACTCCAATTGTCACTCAAGGTTCGGGGTCCAACATTTCTCCCCTCTAAAAGAATTTAGTCTCTAAATTCATATTTACTTAAACTCAAGTAACTCATTCTTGCATAAATTTCTTTCTAAACGATGATCATCAAGCACTTTCTTACTAATTTCTTTCCACAACTCATAATCAATTTCTTTTTCATCACTTTTACTTTTCATACATATTCTCAATCTCTTCACAAATTTCATTTCCTTAAATCATATACCACTCATATCATATCAAAACACTATATCTATAACTCATTATTTCTTCATATATGGGCACAAATTAATGGTCCATTTCTTAGGAACCCTAATATGGTTTAATCTCTTACACAAGAAGTTTGGGGAATTTTCATTGTATTGCTTTACTGTCTTCGAACGTACATAAATACATGATTGCTATACTTTACATAAGGAAAGGAAATATTTACTTAATATTCTATCACTAATTATAATAAGTACAGATACTACAATATCGGAAATGATGGAAACCGATCCATAATTAAGGAGATGATGAGCAATCTGATCCTTTCCTTAACACCCCTCAAGTTGAGCAACGGATCCCCAATGCTCAACTTGCTCAAACCGACTCAAACGATCTGGCGTTAATGACTTTTTATATCGAGAAGTCAGTCGATCTTGAGACCGAACAAATGGCAACTCTATAATCCCATCTTCAAGCTTTTCTTTAATGAAATGTCGATCCACCTCAATATGCTTTGTTCTATTCGTGGTTGGACAGATTTTCGAAATGCTAATAGCTGCCTTTGTTATCACATTATTAGCTTCGAGGCTCTAATGGATGGAAAACCAATCTCGAGATAGCAACTCAACCCATAAGATTTCTGCGCCACTCGAGCCACACCTCGAAACTCGGCCTCGTGACTTGACAATGCGACTACCTTTTGTTTCTTGCTTTCCAAGTCACAAGGTTCCTCCTACCATTGTGGAAATACCCAAGTTGACCGTCGATCCACCCTATTACACCGCCCAACAAGATCTCAGATAACTCACGAATGTCGAGGTTCCCATTCTTTCAACAAGACACCATGTCTCGAAAGTACCTTTTAAGTACCTCAAGATCTCGAAAGCTTTGCTTCCATATGATTTACCTGAGGTTTATGCATAAACTGGCTCACCACACCCACTGCATACGCGATATCGGGTCGCGTGTGGGCCAGATATATCAACTTTCCCACTAACCTCTGGTATCTCCCCTTATCTGCCAATTCTGCTTCCTTGTCAAACTGCAGCCCATGGTTAACTATAATCGGGGTATCTGCCGGTTTACACTCCAGCATCCCTGTCTCGGCCAATAAATCGAGGACATATTTTTGCTGTGAGATAAATATACCTCCTCTTGACCTCATAACCTCAATACCAAGGAAGTACTTAAGCATTCCCAAGTCTTTCATTTCAAATTCTGTAAACAACCTGTTTCTCAACTGGGCCATCTCCACGTAGTCATTACCTGTGAGGATCATATCATCAACGTATATTATCAAACACGTAACAAGCTTTCCTCTCTTCTTCAGAAACAGAGTATGATCAGCATTGCTCTGCTGTACCCATATGACTTCATAGCCAAAGGAACCTTCCAAACCATGCCTTGGAGATTGTTTTAATCCATACAGAGATTTCTTCACACGCATGACCTCACCCGGTTTGAAACCTTCCAAAAACCGTGGAGCTCCATGTACACCTCCTCCTTCAAGTCCCCATGCAGAATGCATTTTTACATCGAATTGGTGTAACGGCCAATCTGAATTGTCGCATCGAAAACAACACCCTTACGGTGTCTATCTTCGCAACCGGAGAGAAAGTCTCGTCAGTAGTCTATACCGTAAGTCTGTGTACCCTTTAGCCACTAAACGGGCTTTAACTTGGTCAATCGCTCCATCTGGTCTGCATTTAATTGTGTACACCCATTTGCACCCTCGGTCTTTTTTCCCATGTGTAACTTGCACTTTTCCAAGTATGATTCTTCGAGGCCATCCATTTACATCTTCATGGCTCTCAACCATACTTCGACTTCCTTGTTATTGACACATCCGCAGGACATCCTCTGAATATACCGATCCAATGAATGCCCGTATGCTTCGGATAAACTCCCCAGCCACGTTAGCCACAAGGAATCTGGAGTTTCGACTCTTTCTCCGAGGAGAGTAGCGCTTTGGTGGAACTCCCAGTACTTCTTGGTGGTAACACATACCTACTAATTCGCTCGCTTCACCTGTCTCATCGCTTGAAACCACATCCTCCACAACATCATTAGTAGATAAACTTATATCACCGCATGCGAATTAGCATCACTAACCTCGGGAATTCTGGAGGGTTGACCGCTAGACGTGCCGACTGGTCCATGGATGGAAGTATCTCGGTGAACTGCAATTGGCCTGTTGAGTTATCCGAAGGTAACAAGGATTACTACTTACCCAATTCAAGCGCCAAAACTACCCGACTCCCCCGACCATCGGATTGGTAAAACAACGCAGCTTTTAAGAAATCACGACTCATGGTAGTATAAAACCGCTTGAGCTTTAGGATCATAACACCTATAGCCTTTTGATTCACCCCATACCCCAAAAAAACACTTGACTGCACATATGGATCAAACTTTGTGCGTTCATGTTAGGAATATGCACATAAACAAAGTGCACCCAAATATACGAGGCTCCAAGGTCAAGGATGGAGGTATGGAGGTCTAGGAGGACAAGGTTTGGAGAGGAGTGGTCATTTTCAAAATTTTTGTGGGAAGCCGGTTCAACAAATACGCTGCTGTGGCAACAGCCTCTGGCCAAAAACTCTTGGGGATACGAGACTCAAAAGAAGAGCCGAGTCATTTCTAATAAGGTACGATTATTTTTACGCCCGCAACTCCATTACATTCGGGGTATGAGGACAAGTGGTCTGGTGGAGAATGCCCTGGGCCTGGAAAAAGTTTTTTAACGTAGTATTCACAAATTCCCCCATTATCGCTCAAACTTCACGGATGAAACACTGAATTGGGTTTTACCATGGTACAAAATTGGACAATTTTATCAACGACCTCGCACTTAGCATGCAAAAATATACCCACATCATACGAGTAATCATCACACGTAAGTAAAATATCTAAACCCGTTATTCCCAAGAATCGGCCTGGACCCCAAACATCGGAATGGACTAAACCAAAACAATTTGAAACACGGCATTATTGAGGCGAAAAGTAGTCTCATGGCTCTTCGCAAAAAAACGAAGTTTCACAAAAATTTGTCCAATATTCAAATGGGAAATAACAATTTAAGATAACCACTAGAGGATGACCTGACGCGTCGTGCCACAACCACGCTTCCGTTCGAAGTCCGTGTGGCCAACATCACGCCTCCTTGTTGAGTCACTTCGTCAAGTAGTATGTACCCATTCACCTCAGCTCCACGGCCCATAATCTTCCCGTCTGGATATCCCTGTAAAAATCTGAAATGTGGTTGCATTAGCACAAGATAGCTCAATTGCTTAGCCGTCACTTGGCTCATCGACAATAATTTATTGGATAATGACGGAACATAAAGACAGTCTTTGTAATTTTAAAGAAGGAGTTATCTCTATAGACCTGCCTCCCATAATGTGGATAATCGCCCATTCGGCCGAGCAAGCAGATAATCGCCGAGGTTTCGATGGTACCATAATATCTCGGAGGTCAAACGTCATAGTGTCCAGTAGTTTCCGCAATCAATAATCCACCGTGATCCTCGTTATCATTTACTCAGGCACTGACTATCAACATTCCAAACAGAAGAAGACCTTACCACATTTATCGATTATCGAGGAACCGATCCGACCATTACCACAATTATTTGTACCAAAATTATTACCTTCCTCATTTGTCACGGCCTTTTGTAAGGCTAAGCCGCCTCCTCCTGTCCGATCGCTCTCCGCTTCATTGCCGGGCTCGGCCTCCAGTATTCTTGTGGCGATATGGGCGGCGACCCCATTCTTTGGCACCTCGTGGTTGTCCTCCCACCATTCAGGATAACCCACCAATTGGAAATTTTCTTTTGTGTGCTAGCCATCCCACAATGGCTGCACTTCAATCGACTTCTTGTCCACCGTGTCGACGGAACCCCGCTTTGGGATGATGATCGGCGGTTCTTCCCGCAGATCGGCTCAGGTTTGTGGTCTGCTCTGTCGCCTTGTTGTGTCTCAGTGACGCCTCAGTCGCCTCGCCTTGTCGCTAACCCAACACCGACACCTCCCTAAAGGATGATGAGAGTCGTTCTGCCGTCATGCCGGCCGCTCTGGGATATGGAGCTCGGCGGCCTCTTCGAACCTCTGCGACGCACCCTCGAATCGAGGAATCTGGTCAGACCGGAGCAACTGCCTCCGAATTGCATCAAAACGGGAATCCAGACCCGCTAAGAACTGGTACACTTTTGTGTTGTTTCGCATTTGGTTGAATTTCTGGATATCTGCCACTGTTTCCATTGTGTTTGGTTCCTCTGCTCAATTTGCCCATAGGCCTTGCATCGTAATCCAGTAATCTTCTAAACTTGATTGTCCCTTGGTTTGTCTACTTGCACGGGTATGAAGATCATAGACTTGTAACGAGTCTCGACCTGACCCGTATGTGATTTTCAGAGCTTCCCATAGATCCCTCGAAGTTGGATAGTGAGCCGTATTACATGCTATGTGGTTCCATATTTTCTAGTAACTGTGAGAACACCAAAGATGTCCGCTTGTCTCCATTTTTGGAATTCAGGATCACCTACAGCGGGAGAAGCCTCTGTAATATACCTGTATCTTCCACGTCCTACCAAGGATACCTCCATTAATCTTGCCCATAACATATAGTTAACACTGTTTAATTTTACAGTGAGTATCACTCCACGATTCAACTGCTGGTTTGGGTTTGATTGAGTTGGTTCATATGAGTAACCGTAAGTCGTAGGTTAAATCTTCGCCATCAATTTTGTGGTTAGTTGAATCATTTCGTTGAAAAGCAGGACTGTGATGAAGTTTTTCGAGTTCGTGAATACATTTAGCGGTAAATGATCGAGCAATCGAGATGGAACCGCCTCGATACCATCTTACAAGAAGTTTGGGGAATTTTTCATTGTATTGCTTTCTTGTCATTGAACGTACATAAATACATGATTGCTATACTTTACATAAGGAAAGGAAATATTTACTGAATATTCTATCACTAATTATAATAAGTACGAGATACTACAATATCGGGAAATGATGGAAACTGATCCCATAATTAAGGAGATGATGAGCAATCTGATCCTTTCCTTAACATAATCATCATTATGTCATCATTCTTTCATCTATATCAATTCATCACAATTTCTCAAGAAGTTCTAATCTTAATTTCCTCAACACATTCAGAAAATCAAACATATTCTTAACACTCAAATCAAACCAATCATTTGAATTCGTCAAATAGTCATGCACATCAATTTCAAATTCCTAAAGACCATCATATGTCTCACAAATTCACTTTTATCTTTACAAACTCGTATCAATTCCTTATTCATACTCATACGCCCAAGTAAGATCATATTATCGGGCTCGATACTATAAATGTTGGGACCGAGACCCAACTACATACACCGCACACTATCCTATTAAATGTTGGATCCGTTCATCGAACCCAACTACATAACCAGAAAGGAAAACGAAACGGAAAACATAGCATAAGAATCGAAAGTGAAGCGCACACTCGAAACAAATGCAAAGCGAATGCGGAAGCGAAAATAGCGAAACGAATCGAGTGTTTAATCGAAACAAATCGAAAAGTAAGCGGAAGCAAAAGCAAGCTAAGCAAGAACTAATCGAATCAAACGAGCAGATTGCAAAGTTTAAACGAAATCAAAGCAGACACATCCGACATCCGAAACAATTTTCAAAGGAAACGATCGATCGAACATAGGCGTTGGAAATCCTAAGACTAATCCGATCGAAAATCCGGTATAATTTTTTTCTTTTCTTTCTTATTCTCATTTCTTTTCTCATACTCAATCACATACAACGTCATCTTCAATCCATACAGTCATACCCAATCTTATATAAATCCATACCAATCTCAAATTACATTTTTAACCAGATTTTTATCGAAATTTCGCAAGATAACATTGCCTTTAATCCTAACCCAAACTGCGAGGTTCAAAACACTTCTATAATCCCAAACACAACTCAAAATCATCGGACTCTCCCGTCCGAATCCAACACCAAGAAAACGCAAACCTAAATCTAATACTTCCATAATTCTCAACCTATCAATACATCAATCTCATTTTCTATGTCCTCACGATCATCATATTTATAATCAATATCCAATTCTCATCATTTAAAATGACAATTTCACTCTAATTAACCATTCATGAATAATACAATTCGAAATCGAAATATGTTATACTCAAATCCTTCTATAACACAATTTCTTGTACAATTTTAATATTTTCATAGGCATCATAAGTTAATTCCTTATAAATCCTTAATGGCTTTTAAGCCATTTACAAACATTTCAAATCTCAATTCACTTAAAATACATGCGATGCAGACATCGGATCAAACGTCTTCACATTCTTTCATCCGATCTCCTGCTCGAAACCTGAAGATGGGGATGAAAGGGGGGGTGAGCTCGAAAGCTCGTGGATAACACATTTATAAACTGATAAATAAGCAGAAAACATTTCTTTATAAACTTTTTGCCAAAAGGGCTAATGTTTCAAACTTTTCAACTTTGAAATATTTCTCTCAAACTCTTTTCAATTTTTCCAAACTTTTCATATCAAATTTCATAAATTTCCTGATTGAAAACCCCTTTTCTTCATTTTCCAAAATTTCTCATAAACATGAATGCAATCACATCGACAAATTATCACGCACATTAACAAAATCAAAAATCACATAACAGATCAAAATGGTCTGGTTTGGTCTAAAACGAGCGTCTTCGCATGTCCCAATAGCGGTCTGTGCGATAAACAGAATAGAACGATTACACTTTCCGCAAAGCGTCCATTGTAGTCGTGGGAATCCAAATCGGAGTTCCGTGCACTAGCGGGCAGCCGAGTGAAGGCTTTACGAATAGAGACATACTGACTCACCAAAGGACCTAACCGACCCACATAACACATAATCGAAGCGAGATTTCGAATGCCCAAGGCACTTTTCAAATTCTTGATTTTCCACACATTCACATAATGCATACAATTCGATCAATTCATCATTCAAATACTAATTTCAAAATCAAATCATTCAATCATGTGTATAATTCAATAATGCATTTATGACAATTGAATTTAAACTTGTACCAATTTCTCGAAAATCATTCGAAATCATATTTTCCAACTTTAAATCAATTCTTATTTTCAAACATTTCCAATAATCTATCAAGCATACAAAATTTTGCTTTCTTTCGTTTTCAAAATTCATATTAAGCTTACAGATCAAATTATAAATATGCTACCCACCTCGAAATGACGCTAGAAGTTTATCCAGAGCTTCAATTTGATCCTCGCTTCTTTCCTTCTTTCACTTAAATCGACCTAAACCATAATAACCCAAATTCCACATCATAAATTTGTATAATCTCAAAATTAACTATAAGGAACCCAAATTCATCACTTTACCAAGCTATTTCAATCTCCAATTTTGAAAATCCCCGATTTTCAAAATTGGCCTAAACCAATACACCCAAATTCAATCTCATAAATAACTTAATTTTCAAAACTAACGTCACAATTCATCAATTCACATTAATTCCAAGACATCTAAATCCTCAATTTCAAAAATCCCCAAATCTTAAAATTGGCCTAAACCAATTTATCCCAATACAATACCATAAAATACAAATTCTTCGAAATTGATTTCATATATCATCAATTCATCATATTTCCTATAATTCTACACCAAAATATCTCAAAATTCTCAATCATAAAATTAAGCCTAAACCTTAATCAATTTTTCATCCAAAATTAAACCCAACCTAAAGCATATACATCAAAATTAATTCCACAATCCATAAACCCATCTCATATGTCATAATTCTAAACCGAAAATTAATCAAAATCTCAAAGTAGAACAATTTCTCTTACCTCTTTCTCTTCCAAATTCGAATTTTTTTGGCTTGAAAGGAAGCTCTTATGCTCCTCTACCTTTTTCTCTCTTGGAACCATCCCAAAATCCTTAAGAAATAAGAAGAAAAATCGAAAATAACTTTCTCTCTCCTCTTCCTCCATAACCAAGCTTCCACTCTTCTTCTTCTTCTTATTTCTCTTTCTCTCATCTGTAATTCCAGCCACTTTCGTGGCTTTTAATAAGCCAAAACGACATCCATATATGTGTTTCATTAAATGAAGGTCAAATGACCAAATTGCCCTCCATTCAAAACTTAAAGTTACGCTTACTTGCGGTTTGATTCGCACTATCTATTTGAAGGAATTTGTCAAAACTTCCTTCGAGAAATGTTCCTCTCACTCATACGAATCCAACGCCACTGACCCGCTCAATTCCGAGCACTACATCAAAAGTTATGTGTAAAGCATGCGGGAAAATCCATATTCTAACACATTTCTTATGTACGATTATTTCAGTCCCAAAATTCACATTCTTAATCCCAGAATTGAAACTCAATGTCTTCATAACAATTGTATCCTTATGTCTCTAGTTTAATTCAAAACAAGAATCGTCTCATTTCAATTCCCAGATCAAAGTTATACTCAAATTACTCACAGTGTTCCCAATCCAAAATTACACCCCAATCCGAATTTAAATTCAAAAATTAAAAGTCCTAAGGGCAAAATTGACATTTCATGTCTTCATATGATTTGTAGCCCTTGTCTTATCTTTATTTCGCCTCAAGAATCGCTTCAATCGGATCTCTACAGATCCCGAATTTCACAAAACCACGAATCATGCTCGAAAATTTCCCGACTCACTTTGATTAAATTAATCACCATTAATTTAATCTTAAAAGTTCACAAATTTCTTATAAAATGAAATTCATTGTCTTAGGAATCCAACGCAAAAGAATCAACTCAATCGGATGTCGGACGGAAAGATATAGGCAAAATAGTGAGCAAAGGTCGGATTGAAAACAAGGAAATCAAGAAATTCAAGAAGCAAAGCAGCGTCGGATGGCGATGACGGGACAACTCTCATGGCGAGCCTTGCCCTCGAGGGCGAGAGCAGCCCGCCTCGCTAGGAGAGGCGTCGCCTAGCGAGGCGCACGGGCGCCCGCCCGCTAGGGCGAGCTAGCGAGGCGCATGCAGCAACATCAAACTTTTTTTTTCCACTTATTATCAAAAACTTCCAAATTCATAACTCTTAATCCGAACTCCAATTTTGACAAACTTAGTCTCTATAGAAAACTTGAGAGAAGCTCTAAATCTTCCAAGAAGAACATAAAACTCAATTCGACTCCTACGGAGTCCATTTTCCGTCAAAGATACTATCCTCTATACAAACTTATAAAATCATACTTAATATTAGAGATCGAAAATTTCATACTTTATATCGAAATAAAGATCAAAACAAATCCTTCAATTTTCATGAGAAACATCAAAGCTCAATTAACCTCTAACTAGGTTAATTTCTCAGTCAAAGTTTCAACCAATATAAAAGTCAAACCCGATCAAACATAAACTTTGGTGATCATAACTTTCACTCCCGATATCGAAAATTACAAACTTTATGTCCACAAAATCTCTTAACATAACCTACAAGTTTCCAGAAGACCATTTTATCAAATTTTGCCTAAATCATAAGTCAACTCTCAAAGTCAAACATTCTCTCCAAAAAGTCAAACTTTCTAAATCCTTCAAATTTTCACACTTTTTCTTTCTACTTCTTGCTATATAACTTCATTTCAATCAACTCATCCACTTGACCATTCATATTACTAACTTCAATTGTCACTCAAGGTTCGGGGTCCAACATAATCTAGGTGATCAAACTAAATTAAGACTAAATATACATTTTAATCAAGAAAAAATCAATACCACAAAATTATCCTAATCCAAAATCAATCTTAACCTTAACCGAAAAGAAAAATTTACTCACACATATTTATCAATGAAACATAAATCATGGTCATAACATATGTTTGCATCAATTAAATCCACACAATTAAAATAAATACGGAATTAAAAATAAATTTAAAAAAAAATTAAAACACCCCCTCTTTAGTTACTGTAGCTGATGTGACGAATAAAGTTTTGAATCAACTTTTATTCATGCACGTCCTCCTCCACCAGCTGCCTTGTTCTTGGCCTTCAACGTGGCTGCTCCAACTACCTTGCGTCTTCAAGCTTCCACGTTTCCTTCACCATCTGCAGTGTTTATTCATCAAACCATCAACTGCTTCCACGTTGCTTCTTGTCTCATTCACTACAGCTGCGTTAATCTCCTTGGCCTCCAACAGCTACTGCAACCACGTATTCTTCACAAGCAGCCCATGATTTCTTCACACAGTTCAACTAGTTTTTTCTTCACCCTCTCTCCTTACTACCAGCTTACGCACCTCCTCCCAGCTGTCCTCTTTATCTTCAAGCCACCACGTTTCCTTCACCAGCCAACGTTGTTATGATATGAACGAAGGATGCTTGTGGAGTCACCAGCTTCTTCGGTTGTTGCTCTTGCCACCAGATGCTACTTCAGTTCCTTCGACTGTTCATGGAGAGATGAGTGCAGTGTTTATTTTTATTGGCTCCTCTTCAGCTCACGTCCTCTTCATGCTTTTGTCCAGCTCCCGTATGTGAGTTTTTGAGTGTATTCTCTACCAGATGCCTCACCTTCTCCAGTTTTTTAAAGCTCCAACAGCAGCTGCTTCTTTAACTCCACCAGCTTGCTTTTCCGTGTCTCCCCCATCAGCTGTTTAAGTGGTCACGCCTTGCTCCAGCTTCTAGATTGGCTATGTTGTTGTTCAGCTTATGAATGTTTGATGGATGGTCTCGTTGGAAGTGGATGAATGAAGAGTTCCAGTGGATAAATCCCTCAAGAAATGGAGAGCCTCTCCTTGGTGATGGTGCAACGTTCTCCTCTCTCTAACAGCTGCTGCATCCACCTACTTCATCTCCACCAGCTGCCAACGTGAGAGTCTCTAGCCACCAGATCCCTTCTTTGCTTCCACCAGTTGTTTTTGTTCTTCAACGTCGTTCTCTCCTATGCCACCAGTTGCTCCCAATGAAGTCCTCTCCAACTTGTCCAGCTACCCACACTCCACTCACGCATGACTCCCCAAAGCCACCGGCTTGTTGCTTTGAGCTTCCGCTTCTGTATATTTAATGGGTGGTCTCTAATGTGTGTGGTCTTGCTCTCCATTAGCTAAGGTACCAAATTAACTTGAGTGTATGATTTTTTTTTGGAGCTTCTCTTTTGTCTCTAACAGCCCTCAACTCTCTCCTTGCTATCGTCTTTATCTCCTTTAATGGCTAATGTTTTTCCTTCATAAGCATCTAACGGTCCTCCTTTGGTCTCCACCTAACGCCTATCTTCTTCAAGCCCCCACATATGAGTTTTTTTAGTGTATGTTTTATGGGTCTATGTTCTGTAACGTGTATGGAGAATGGAGTGCGTCAGTCCCCTTTTTGTTTTATTGCTGCCAGCTATCTTTTCTTGTCTTTTATTTCCTCTCTTCAATGTTTTCACTTAGAAGTCTTCTAAGCATTTTAAAAGCTTCTTCCACCATCGCCAACTAGCTAGCCGTCCTTTTTAATTATTTTTGCCAAGCCAAACTGTCGTATTTTGTTAGGTGTAAACAGCTCCCAATTTTTGATCTTTTTTTTTTTTGCTCTCACCATCCAATTTAATATGTGCCTAAAATTAAAACAAACAGCTCTTAATTAGTGCAATTTAAATATTAAATGGATAAGAGTTTAACAAATTAAGTATCAAAAATTAATACAAAAATGTCCATTAACAAGCCTCTTCCGCTTCCACGATTTCTGCCTCCTCTTCCTCTTGCATAATTTTATTGTTGGCATGTGGGATTGTCGATAATTGCGTGATTTGCAGAACAGGATGATGGAGAAATGATGTCTTCATTAGTGGTCTCACGTGCAAGTTTATCTTCTTCACTTAACAACAAGCCATACAAATCATCATAAAAGATTTAATCCATCTTTGTTCTAGACTTTGAATAAAGAATCTATATTACTTTCCTAGTCCATTCACTATCACTTGAACAAGACCATCTTCTGAGGATTAAGATTTTCTAAAATAGCAAGAACTCACTTTACTTTTAAGTATGCCAAAAAGGGATAATTAAGTTGAAAAATGGTTTCAAATCATTAGTATGCCAAAAAGGGATAATTAAGTTGAAAAATGGTTTCAAATCATAATTAAGTTGGTTAACCAAAAATTTTAATTTTTTAAAGTATTCATTAAGTAATCAAAATATAATTTTCCTAATTAATCTTTTACTAATTAAATTTGAGCAACATGTTTGCATAAAAAATTAAGCATTGGATGACCTTCTACTATGAAAAGTTATTAGGCATATCAAACTATTATAATAGTAAGGTTTGCAATAATATAATCTAATTAAACAATACTATTTAATTTAAATGAGCAAAATTTGTATTTAATTTTGGTAATACTAAGGGGTTGTTTGATTTTATTTTTGTTTATATATTGTAGGTTTTAGTTTTTAGTTTTAGTTTTTTAATCTTTATCTTTTGTTTTTAACAAAATAAAATTTTCTTAATGTCAATATAATTATATTTTATTACTATTAATAATTAAATATTAGATAAAATTTTAAAAATAAATTCATTTTACAAATTAAAGAATTAATTTTACTTTAATCTCTTATATAATATTTGTTAACAAATTATTAATGAAAAAATAATATTTTATTAAAATAAATAATTTAATACTCAAGATTTTCTTAATAAATTAATATTTATTATCAATTTATTTTAAATTATTGACACAATTTTAAATTTTAAAGTAGTTATAAAATTAAAACAAAAATTTATTAAAATAAAGTATTCACAATTATTGATATTAATTAATATTAATAAATAAAATAAAATCTAAAATAAAACCAGATTTTATAATTGTCATAAATTAAGAAAAGTTTAAAATAGAAACTAAACACTTAATCAAATGGATTTTTACTAAATTTAAAAAATAAAACTAAAGTGGAGATAAAGAAACCTAATTTATTGCCAACCAAATTTAATTGACATCCTAAGTGGAGAAAAAGTTCAATTATATGCAATCTAACTTGTGAAATATTAACATTATACAAGTACAATTTAATGGGAAAAATAGCATTTTACACTTTAAAGTTATATAACCTTAGTATTGGCGCCAAGTCATCATATTTATACTTGAATATGTTAACTTTGTACTTGATTTGAGTGTATCTCAATAATAAAAATTCCAATGGATTTTACATAATCAAATTAAAGAAAGGGATATAAGGAAAATTTTTCTTTCTCTTTAAAGTGAAAAGGGTTACAATAATAATAATAATAATAATAATAATAATAATAATAATAATAATAATAATAATAATAATAATAATAATAATAATAATAATAATAATAATAAATGAATGAATGCAAATTGACTCATTATTATTATTTGTTAAATTTAAAAATAAATTAATTTTACGAATTAAAGAATTAATTTTATTTTAGTATCTTATATAATATTTATTAATAAATTATTAATGAAAATATAATATTTTATTAAAATTAATAATTTAATACTTGAGATTTTCTTTATAAATTAATATTATTAATATATTTTAAATTATTGACACAAATTGTGAATTTTAAAATAGTTATAAAATTAAAACAAAAATTATTAAAATAAACTATTCACAATTATTGATATTAATAAATTAAAATAATATATATTTAGTTGACATAAATTATATTATGTTAAAAATAAAATAGAAAATAAAACCAGCTTTTATAATTGTCATAAGTTAAGAAAAGTTTAAAATAGAAACTAAAACTCAATCAAATAGATTTTTACTAACTTTTAAATAAAAATAAAATTAAAATGGTAATAAAAAACCTAATTTATTGCCAATCAAATTTAATTGACATCCTAAGTGGAAAAAATTCAATTATACAGCAGTACAACTTATGAAATATTAACATTATACAAGTACAATTTAATGGAAAAATATATAGCATTTAACACTTTAAAGTTATATAATCTTAGGATTGGAGGGCCATCATATTTATACTTGAATATGTTCTATTAATTTTCTTTTGATAAATAAAGATAATCTCAATTTTAAAATTTTGAATCAATAATTAAATAGATTTAGTCCTCCCTTCAATTTTACATTATCAAATTAAAAAAAGGGATGATAAGGAAAACTGTTTCTTTCTCTTTAAAGTCAAAAGGGTTACAGTAATAATAATGAATGAATGAATGAATGCAAATTGACTTATTATGACAAGGAAGCGCTAAACATAATTTCAGGACATGAGTTTCGTTACAGATTGCACTCGTCTTAAGCCCCGCAGTTTTAGGGACTAAATAAGAGTTAAGTCATAGCGGTCAATGTATGCAAGGACAAGCTGAAGGCTGAAAGCGAACTATTAACTACGTCAACTTGAGACAACCCAATTTAGTCCTCTTCGCCCCAATTTTCAGCCTGTATTTATTGCTCATTTTTCCTTTTCTTCTTCATTAAGTATATATACTGAGAGCGAGTTGGGATGGACACCCACGCAATACATCCCGCCCGTCCATTTAATCTGACAGCTTATCTTGTTAATTGAATGTTGTGTCCTCACACAACCACGCAATCTATCCCACCCCTCCATTTAATCTGACGGCTTATCTTGTTCATTGAACGTTGTGTCATGAGGCGATCACACAATCCATCCCCCCCGTCCATTTAACCTGACGGCTTATCTTGTTAATTGAGTGTTGTGTCCTTAGGCGACCACGCAATCCATGTCCTTGTGACGGCTTATATCTGTTCATTGAATGTTGTGTCCTCTTCCACAAAACGTTCTCTCTCTTTGTTTTTCCTCTCCGCCCTTGCCTTCTTTTGCTCTCTCACTTCTTTCGTTTCCGTTTGTTACTGTCTGCGTACGCATTTCGCTCGAGCCTTTTGTGTTCGGTTATTGTTATTTAACATTTGGACTTTCCGGGTTTGGAAAATTTTCGTTTTTTCTTTTGTTTCTCTGCGTCTGTGGTAAGTTTTCGTTTTCGTTTTCTTTTTTTGTTTGCGTTTTTTTCTTCGACTTCATTCGACTTTTTATTGTGTCTAAAAGTTTTCCTTCATTTTTGGCCATTTTTTTCTGTGCGGTTGTTTCATCCACTTTTTTTATGTGTACAGATGACCTACAACTTTGGAAAGTTTTCGTGTTTGCTTTTGTTTCTCTGCACCTGTGATAAGTTTTCATTTTCGCTTTCGCTTTCGCTTTCATTTTTCTTTTTTTTGTTTGGGTGTTTTTCTTGAATTCTATAACTCGGTCCTGAGTTAGTGCAGACTTGGATATGAGGAGATTTATCATGTTGTTCGCAGTCAGTGACAAACTTGGAGCACCTACATTCAGGGGAGAAAAATCATGCCTCAAATAAAGAAGACGTAGTGTAGACTTGGATATGAGGAGATTTATCATATTTGAGGCATCCTTTATCAGATTTTTCTCCCTTAGATGTAGGTGCTCCAAGTTTGTTAACACTGACGAACTTTCTGTCCAGGTTTGGAAAGTTTTCGTTTTTGCTTTTGTTTCTCTGCACCTGTGGTAAGTTTTCGTTTTCGTTTTCCTTTTTTTGTTTGCGTTTTTTTCTTCGACTTCCATTTGGCCATTTTTTTCTGTGCGGTTGTTTCATCCACATTTTTTATATGTATAGAAGATGTAGAAAAGTTGTTTCTGAGAAATTTTCCGTATCTATTCATTGAGTATGTAATGTGTTTATATACAAGTTTACAGAACAAGAAAGAAGAAGACAAACTGATCTAACTTGTAAAATAGAAAAATACTAACTAATTAAGTTAATTAAAAATTAATACGCTAACAGCCGCCCTTAAGCTAGAGAATGCAGATTCATCATTCCTAGCTTGAACAAATTTGCTTGGAATGGGGCAACAGCAAGAGATTTGGTGAATATATCCGCGAGTTGAGCACGCGAGGAACAAGGCATCAAATGAATCACACCATCGGCAACTTTTTCTCTAACAATATGGCAGTCAATCTCAATGTGTTTGGTGCGTTCGTGAAACGTAGGATTGGCAGCGATTTGTAGAGTAGAATTGTTGTCACAATAGAGAGGGGTTGGATGTGAAACCGGGAAGTGAAGATTACGAAACAAATAGTGTAACCATTGAATCTCGCAAGCTGTGGAAGCCAAGGCACGGTATTCGGCTTCAGAAGATGAGCGAGAAACCGTCGATTGCTTCTTCGCCTTCCAACTGATAAGTGAGCTACCAAGAAAAATGCAAAAACCACTAACAAATCGTCTAGTCTCTGGGCAACCCGCCCAATCAGAATCGCTAAAACCTTTGAGCTCAAGTGAACTGGAAGCAGAGAAGAAGAGACCATTACTTGGTGAATGCTTCAAGTAACGTAGGACCCGATGAGCAGCCTGGAGATGGAAAACAGTTGGCTTATCAAGAAACTGGCTGAGTTGCTGAACGGCAAAAGCGAGATCTGGGCGGGTAGAGGTGAGATATAACAAACGACCAACAAGTTGTCGATAAACTGTGTTATCATCAAGCAGCTCACTATCATCACTGCGCAACTTAGAGGTAGACTTGGTTGCAAGTGGGTTTTTTGCTGGTTTGCACTCCAAGTGTTGGGACCCGATCCGGAGACCGGCACCCCAACCCGAAAACGGAAGACGGAACGAATCACAAAGAGGTGGAACGAATAAACGATTGATCACAAAGCGAAACAAATCATTAATGAATCGAAAGCCAACTTGGAAGCGAAGCATACAAACAAAGTCAAATCAAATTGGCTCAGAGACAAACCAAACAAACGATCACGAATCACAAATCGAATTGAAGCATTCGAACTGAAACGCAAGTACCGACATCCGCGAACAAAATCTTAGAAATCACTGTCGCGTTGGAAACCTTAAGACAGTCTAAATCCGGTATAAATTTTTCTTTTCTTTTCTTTCTTTCTTATTCCTTTCCTTTTCATTTCTTTCATAACCAAACTCAATCCAAAATACATTATCACATTCATACTCATACTCACATCCCAAACATAACTTAAATCAATACATAATTCTAGAAGTCCATACACCTTATACTCACTATATACACAATTTCATAAATCACATATGTCCTGGAATGACTACTCTTCATATACTCGTGGCAATTCAGACCATATAAAATATCAACACCAAAATCCAAAGTACGCAATACACAACAAATTCTAGACTTCTCAGCAACCATTTAACTTACCAATAATACATTATAACACATGCAAATAGAAATCTTCATTTTCTTTCACCCGATCTTCTTCTCATCACCTGTGGATGGGAATGAAGGGGGGTGAGCTTTACAGCTCGTGGGTAACAGTTTATAACAAAAATATAAGCAAAACCCTTGAAATTCTTTTTCTTTTCTGGTCTTAGAAAACATTGCTTTGAAATCCGTAAAGCACATTTTCCAAAAGTTCTTTCCTTGCTATATTCAAAATCGCAATTTACAAAACATATGATTTTTAGGCTTTCAGTCATAAACCCATAAGTTTATAAAACATGAATGCATCAACTTGACGATTCATAGATGCAATGGCAATCACATAAGCAATGCACAACAACACATGGCTCGAGAGTTCCGTAAACATGACGAATAAACCAAAGTTTATACCGTAATCTATTCGAGTCCTATTTTTCAGGATCTCGTGGCCTCAAGCGGGCAGCCGGGAGAAGGCTATAATTTTCCATCGTCGGCGACGCACGTGACTATCCATCCGTAACTCTCGCGCCACACAAAAGCATATAAGCAATGCTCAAGATCATTTATCAAAATGATATGCTTCCATTTTCTTTTCTTCTTTCCATTCAAAACACAATGCCATGGCACACTCCAATGGCATAACATTATCACATCAATAAACATATTCAATCTCAATTCAACAATGTAATCACGTATGGATCAACATCAGAACAATGAATGCAAGTGATTTCTTTAAGACATGAATCAACGTATGCAGGTTCATAAAGCACATTATTCAATTATTATTATTATTATTATTATTATTATTATTATTATTATTATTATTATTATTTTATAAATATTGTATTTTCTTAAAAACATTCGAAAACATTTTCATAACTTATCAAATTCGTCGAAAATAACGAATTTAACAATTTACGAAATTTCTTAAATCCAAATCACGGAAAAAAATTTCAAAATCTTTCTTCATTTCTCAATTCATTTTAAAACTCGTAACCATTTTCCAAAAATATTCGGGAACAATAAAATTCAATACTTTCTCAATTTTTCAATCAATTTCCCAAATCATTTGAAGACAAGAAATTGGGCCTTTCAGGTCATTTTCAAACTTAAAAATTTTCTTAATTTATCAAACATTTAAAACTTGTATACATTCTTAAAACATTTTCTAAAACCATTTCAAACGTCTTTCAAAATCGTACTTTTCAACATTTAAATAAACCTTATTTTCTAAACAATTTCAAATGCATTTGAAATCACACTTTGTCAAACATTTTATAAACAAGTTTGGAAATCGTAAACTTTTCAAACACTTTTATAAACAATGTCGAAAATCATCATTTTTCAAATACTTTTTATAAACATTAGACATTCGTAAATCGAAATCTTCCAACCACTTTTATAAACAACATTTTCTAGCTAATTTTGAAAGTATTTGGAAATCATAAATTTTCAAACATTTGCATAAACCATTTTCTAGACAATTTCAAAGCATTTTAGAGTCAAAACTTTCAAATATTTCCATAAACAATATTTTCTATACACTTAGAATTTATATGAAATCACAAGTTTTCAAACTTTTACATAAAACCATATTTTATAAAAGCTCTTAAAACTAGTGAAATCATAATTTTTCAAACCTTTATCATATTCAAGCTCAATATCATTTATTGAATGCTCTTTTTTCGAATATCTGAAATGCCATGGAATCTTTCGAGGCATAACACAAATGTATTTTGCAATTCATCAAAAGCTCATGTATGGAATCAATGATGATTTTTCAAATCATTCACACAATGATGCAACACTTATGATGCAATTGAAATCAGAAAATTCCTTTATTTAAAGAAAGCAGTAGTGGCTTATAAATTCTATTATAAACAGGTACCCACCTCGATTCGATGTTAGAAAGTTGTTCCTAGCTCCAATTTGTCCATTGGTTCCTTCTTTCTTCCAATTTAACTTCACCTAAAGCAATTTCACCCAAATTCAACATCATAAATAACTTAATCCTCAAATTGAACTTAGAAAACATAAATCCCTCATATATTCAAGCTTTCTAAATTACAAATTTCCAAAAGCCCCAAATTCCAAATTTGGGCATAAACCCTAATTCTCAAAATCCCAAATTAAACCTATCATACTTAGCAATCACCAAAATCGACTCCACAATACACAAACTCATATCATTTTCATGATTCTAAACCAACAATCTTCCAAAATTCACAAATCAAAATTTCGGGTCTTACCTCATCCTTTGCAAATTTCAGATTTCTTAGCTCATGTTGGAGCTCTCGTCATCCTCCATGTTTTTCCTCCATGAAGAAATATCAAAATCACACTTAAAATCCAGCAAAAATTGTGGCCTAGCTTCTTCTTCTTCTCCCATCCGAAACACTCTTCTTCTCTCTTCTCTCTTTTTCTCTTCTTTCTTTTCTGTTCAAGTGTCGTGCCTGTAACACCCCACTCCCGTAAGACCCAAACCCGATATCGTTGGTGATATCCGAGTCCGTGTCTCGCGAGAGTGGCGTACTACATCAGTCGATTTAAAACTCAGTATACATTTTTTTTTTAAGCCATTGATTCCACGTTAACACGGCAAACACGGTAAGTACTTAAAATCCGTGTTCAATAAAAACGATTTCATTATTACAGTCATCCGGTAATAATTTACAATCATCAATGCAAGAAACATCAAAACCACAAAGGGCTCAGTAAATATACAAAGCCTTGTTATACAGTGATTGCGGAACACAATTTACTAAGACACTAATGCTGACGCGAACCGATCCCGATCTCTAACCTTTACTCGTCTACAGAGACATACTCCGTGTCAACCGGGGTATTCTTCAGACCTGAAAATAGATGCAAATTTTGGGTGAGTTTTGCGAACTCGGTGAAACCGTCATCGATGGTTCACTCAAATCATGCATTACGCCCATGGCGCATGACCGCGATCAATAATAATCAATTACGATGGCGGTCAATAACAATGTCGAGAATGAAAACCATTCACATAATTCATGCCATTACAAAGCGGTACATGTCATGTAGCGATCATTTATGCGAATGCAATGCATATGTGACTCTTTCCGATTATTCAAGATTGTGCCCAAGTGCTCGGTCGGTGTTCGATGGGGACGCGTCGTGATTTCTCCCCTGGGCTCGAGGCGGTCGATCTGATATGAGAGCTCAAGCTCTTATCGGTAAAAATAGCAACTTGGGGCACGCCCATTATCGATCATGCAATTATGCATGCGGTGCAAGATTCGATGAATGTACGGTGTTTGGCTATAAAGCCCGATGTAGCGAAGAAGTCAATGATATGGCTATAAAGCCCGGTATAGCAAGTGTTCAATTATGATGGCTATAAAGCCCGATCTATCAATGTCGGTATCATTGATGCAGTAAAATCATACAATACAATCCCATACATGCGATGAGTCATGCAGTGATCATTCAATTCACTTTTGCATGTAATTCACGTTGAGCATGTAAACAACCGAAATTTGAGAAACCAACTAGGTTACTCACCTATTACTTCCGAGCTAATACCGGAAGTCTTTGTGGCGTCGGTCAATCGACGCCCAATTGAGCTCTATATGAATTAGAAAAAGCACGAGTCACTAAATATGAAATTTGTGCTCATGTTGATGAGATATGCATGTTCATGAATTCTCAACCTAATCCCTTTTTTATATTATAAAATTCATCAAAATTTAGAAACCTATTGGCGCCGACGGCGCAATTTGGACCTCTATAGGTCCCTAATTAAATAAAACGGTGATTCACCGTTCTATTGCAGGGCCACGTCAATTTCCGCCTAAAATTCTCAATTTCTTATAAAATGAAATTCAATACTCTATGAATCCGATGCCTCAAGAATCAGGTCAATCGGACGTTGGACGGAAAAGAAATTGACAAAAGAAACCAAAAGTCAAATTAAACAATTAATATCTAACCCTTATTCCTTCTTTAGTTTCTTGATTTCAAGCCAACTTTCAACACCAATAACTCATTGCACACAATTCAGAAAATTACCAACTATATCTCATTGGAAAGATCACGAAACCCTCTACACTACTCAAGAAGACCATAAAAATCAATTCCAACCCTAAGGGTGTCAAATATCCCATCAAACCTTCTGCCTACTCAATTCCTGTTAACACAGGGCAGTACATTGGCAATTTCATAACTCACTAATTATTCAGTAATAAATTACCACAAAATATGGTCAATAAGTTCACATTGTCCTCAACAACTTTCATGAACAATCCAAAATCAGATTCTATTTCTAAGCAAGTCAATTAATTCATTTAATGTTACTGTCCCTGCAATCCTTCAATTTGGGCAGTAACCTTACAACAAGCATATCTCCCTGTACACAAGTCATTAAAATCATAACTTTATATCCCTGTGAAGATAACATCTCAAACTTCAATTTTCATGCAGCACTCATCATCCAATTCGATCTCTAACAATTTCAAAACTGTTATGGAAGCTACTGTTATGATCAGCCATTCATAACCTAATGTAGGGTTCATTTTTGCAAAATCATAACTCCCAATTCTGACTTCTAAAAATTACACACCATATCTAATTTTCAAGGTAATTTCTTCCTCTACAACTTTTCAGAAGATCACTTACATTAATTCAGTCCACATAAAATGTTAAAATTGCCTCCAATCAGTAAACTCACAAAATCACACTTAAGCTAGGTTTCATCCAAAATGCTCAAAACCAGTCATTAGTAATCAATTCGTATCTCCCAATATACAATTCTAAAAATAGCAAGATCAGTAGAAATGGAAAGATAATTCAATATGCTAAAACTTTCATGAAGACCATTCTCCCTAATTCCATCTCAATTAATTCATAAAAATTAGCAAAACTCTAAGGTATGATTTCGGGTACTGTTTATTCCAGTTAAGAACAGTAACTTTCCAAGCCATATTGCAACCCCTTAAAGTTAAAATTAGACAACACCTATTTCACACTATATTGAAGCCAACATCCCAAAGTTTCAGTGGCCACTAACCTTACCTCATTTTCATTTCTACACAATAAGTTATGAATAAATCAGTAACATCAATTTCAACTCTAACTTTCCAGATTTAATGTTAACCTTAGTTCAATCACTTCCAATGCCTTTTTCACATCACTAGACATCAAAATAAATACAAATTAAATATTACTACAGTCATACATATACTAGGGCTAATACTGAAAAATTGGCAGCATTCAAGTCCTCAATTCATATACTGAAATAATCATCCATAAGCATTCAAAATCAAGGTAAAACACTCATTCATACTCCTACATCAATTCATAACTAACCCTCATCTAACACCCATTAATTCAAGCCATATTAGTCATCAATTTAAGGTCTCTATAATCATCATAACACACCATAGCTCCCATTAAATGCATCAACAATCATGATTCATTTAATGCACAATTCAAAGCATAATTCAAGCTTAAATGAAAACTTAACTTAAACCTTACCTACTTAAGCTTTTCCCTTCAATGCTTTAATCCTACACCAATTTCTCACTTTCTCTATTTTCTTCTAACATCAAACATGTATCTCCTCATCATAGCAAGAACACAACTTAGTTGGAAGTAGAAGAACTCTTGAATGTTTAGAGGAAGATGAGGAAAGAAGAAGAAAATCAATGGATATGGAGAGGAGATGAAGGTTTGGATGGTGGAGGATTTAAGAGGTAAAATCCATCTTTTTCATTCTTTTGATAAGGTAAAACCGTAGAAGGAAGCAAGGAGCATTAAATGTAGCTTTTTGGTGTTAATTTCTCATTGGTCCACATTTATAAGAAAAGTCAAAATATCATTTTTTTATCCAGATCAAAATTTTACTCCAATCAATTCCAATGACCCTAATTTCAGTCCCAAAATAATATACCCAATATTACAGTACCAGTGGGTAGCGATTTTTGCTACCGAAAATCGTCCGATTCGCCAATTGGCAATTTATCCGGTCCGGAAATTTCTGGGAATTTTCCCCAAATTATTTTTCTGAGAATTATTGAAATTCCCTAAAATTGTAAAACATTTAACAGTGTACTCCAAATAATTTTTCAATCACAAAAATTACCTTTTCTACCCCAAAACATGTTTAGGCCAGTTTCCGGCGATTTTGCCGGTCCGGGAATTTTCTCCGAAAAATTCCAGAAAAATTTCTGAAAATCCCTTAAAATCTAAAACGCTTAATAGCGCACTCAGAATAATTTTTCAAACCCATTTACCACGTTAATCCCAATAAAATTGCCTTAGGCCCAATTACCGGGAAGTATCATGGATGCATATACCAAAATTCCATGTACACAATTGATACTGTGTATCAATCCTATTATGCATGAACAATATGAATAAATCCCTATCAATTTCATCCTATGCCAATTTACTATTTTACCCTTCCAGTATGGGGTGGGATGTTACAATTCTCCCCTCCTTATAAGAATTTCGTCCTCGAAATTCTCAGTCAACGGTTCACTATGACCGTTATCACATGATTCTACATATTCCATACACTTTTTCACTTATTAATTCACTTTTCAAGTGATCACAGTAACCACTCTCAATCCGTGGTTCAGTTACTAATTTGGCTCACTCATTATCACTTAGTACAGTAGACGGATTCGATAAGACTATTTATTGGCGATCTCATCCTCTTAGCTATCTCACTTGCCATTTCTAGAATAGTCACTACCCTTGGTTTCGATATTTGACTCAGTGCAGTATTTCCAAACCTATTCATTCATCACATTTTATCCCTCTAATAACTTTTCTCTCCAGTGCCATATAGTCCAATTCTTATTCCATCGAGTACATCTCCATTTCTTTGGTACCTCCTTAATCACGTCGGGGCGATTTACATTCCTTCGGTACTCATACAGTGACATTTAACTCCACTTCATTATAATCAGTAACAATGTACCTAATGCAGTCATTTGTTATATACCATTCACTTTATATTCAAATTCGATTCTCGTAAGACAATTTCACTATTCTATAGTGTACACACACTTTATTCGGATATACATTTTACCCTGTCTCATTTATCCGATCCGGTTCCACTTTAGCTAACCATGCAGTCTTCCTAAGTCACTTTCCTTTGTCTCACTTATTATAGTCTCAAATCCATCATGATCTTTGACTCCCAAGTAGTAATCGCTTGATGTAGCCAGTATATTCTTCTGATCAATCGTAACTCTATAACACGATCATAATCAAACCTTTTTCCTGTTGAACATTCAAACTATAAACACTTGAACCAATAATCACTTCATTCTATAGCCACAGTTCTTCAATTTCACCTTTCGCACATGATTACTAGAATGTCTAACTTCGACTGTTCACTTTCTTGTTCTCACACTTTTTTATCGAGTACACATACTTCTTCTTTTAATTTTTTTTCACTATTTTTTTTTTCAATTCCATTCGCATCTTCAAACTCGTCATAAGACTCACCACTTACTTTCGGCACTCTTAACCTTTCTTATCACTAAATTTACAACTTCAATTTTCCAGAAACACTTTACAATGACCCCTGATATGCTTGACATTCATTGAAAACCTCAATATCTGTAATTGATCTGTTCATTAAAGCATTATCTGTTCACTAATTGAGTTTAGTAGGCCGAATTGTCCGTTCATTTCAACATTGTCGTATTTATACCTGTCTCTTTCCTCAAATTAACACAGTGTATCCTTATAGGAATCTACAGTCTCCAAGGCTTTCAGTCGCGAGCATGACACCAATACCATTTATCAAAGTCAGTTCAATTTATTTCATACTCGTTCAACATATTGTCGCAGTTCAATACTCACTGCCCACTCTTCCAATGTATGTTTATCATCAGTATCCGATTCTTCTATTAGTCCTATCGTTCTTTTCACTTTTCACTGTTCAATACTTCCAAACACATTCTGTCTCTAATCACAGTTATTACCATTTGCTTACCTCGTATAAATCTCGATTAGGGTCTTGTTGACTTTACCATACATCATTCTACCTTTTTACTGAGTCCACAATTAGTGTATTTACAATTTCTTTATGAAGGTGTCACTACATCACTTCATTGTCAGTTTCCCTTTTGAACCTCTTGTCTCCATTCATTTACTCTTTTCATTTTCTCTTCTCAATTGTTTTCATATCTTTCATATCAACTTATGTTAATACCTTGTCATCCGTACTCGGACCTCCAAAATTTCCATTTTATTTTAGTATTTCACTTCTCGATTCGGGACTCTTTTATTCTTCGTTTCAAAATTAGATTCCTCAGCAGTTTTGCATCATAAATGGAGATCGATTCACTTCACATTGCAATAGGATTACCTCCAATTAAAATTTCACTTATGTTGGATACTTTACATTTCAGATATATCTGGTCTGAGATAACCTCAACAATATGAGCTATGTCCCAATTTCACCTTTAATTTTGTCCATATTTCTATCCATTTGACCGTTCGTCTTGATACCATCTTTCTACGGTTCATTTAAAGTCTCATCAACCAATTATTATCCCTAATTGCTTTTCACTCATTCTTCACTATACCTACTATCTCAATCGTAACACTTTTATGCCATCATTTAATGATCAAAACATTCCTTTCAGACAGGTTCCTTGTGATACCACTTAAACATTTTCTTTCACACTTATTCTGTAAGCTTTACCACAGCATTCTATCCGGAAACCAATTTGTAACCCATACAATTCAGACTTCCTTAAAACTCCTTTCTGTTTATACTCATCCTTAACTACATGACTGATACCAGAATTATTTTTCGTTTCCTCTCATACAGGCACACTCAGTCCAATTATGTCCTACTTTAACCCATTAAGAACTTCACACTTATAATCACTCTAATCCTTTCCCGCTCATTTCCTCTATGATTTCCATATATCTGTCACATACATTTCATTAGTCACAATCAACATTACTGTTCAATAGATATCCCCAACAGTAAATCGACTTAAATGCGACAACTCTTTTCATATACCACTATTGTGGTTTCATTTTTCAAGATCTTTATTTCATTCTCCCCGTATCATTAAACTGCATGTCTCATTCCCATATCCGTTACGTGCAACTTGACCTTGTAAGGTCATATCAATTTGGCTTATCAGCTTATGATCATTTTTTTTTTCATTCTGTTTTCTGCTACTTATCTTTTATTTTCCTCAAACAGTCTATGATCGGGTGTTCACAGCCCCCAATACCCGACAAAATCGTTGATACCACTCCATTTTATCTCTATCTATTTACTTATCCATGTACCATTTTTTTTGTGTCCATATACACCTAATTCAGAATTTCCCGATACCCCATCAGTAGAAATCATCTGTCTGTCTTTTTCCTTTATGATTTTATCATACGAATTTCCAAACTCGTAATACAATAATCACATAACCATTTCAATCTCAAGCTTATGCGGTCCAGATCATAACCATTTCACAAATTCTTCAGTTTATCTGTACACTTTTACCTCACTCTAATAGGCACTGGGCATCTTACTTTTTCGATTCTTTCAGTTCTCGATAGATTGTTACAGTACTCCATTGAGCTTCTTTCCATCTCGCTACTATCATCCGCTTATAATATCTACTGATTTCTAACTCGAATCTGATGAATCAAAATATGCCCGATTGGACCATCTACATTTTTCTCAGTTCCAATACTTCCCATTTCATGGCATATACAGTCAGAACTGTAATTACCTAACCATCCCGGGCAATTTATATCACTTAGGTCTACTATAACAAATATACTTCCCATATCTCTAGTGGACCTCTCCAAGTTCTAAACATCTTCTGTTCTCCGTCACCATAATATTGCCAGTTTAATTCAGAATTTCGTAATTAGTCTAGGCCCACACAGTCATTCTACTATCACATACGAGGGTTTCTAACCCAGTATAATATCAATCTTCTCATTCATTTTTCCTTGATTCTTTCCTAGTTGATTATCCCCTTTTAGGGATTTTCACTCTAATCCAGTCTCACTCTTCTCTCACTTAGTCACTTGACACGTATTTACCCGTAGGATTTATCCTCGTGCGACTCAGACTAGGGATCAGTTACCACGGTCTGCAATGACGCGACCCAAATGCATGCAACCTATGTTCCAAACTGTGCCCAGATACATTACGTACTACTGGGCTCTGATACCACTTAAATGTAACACCCCACTCCCGTAAGACCCGAACCCGATATCGTTGGTGATATCCGAGTCCGTGTCTCGCGAGAGTGGCGTACTACATCAGTCGATTTAAAACTCAGTATACATTTTTTTTTGAAGCCATTGATTCCACGTTAACACGGCAAACACAGTAAGTACTTAAAATCCGTGTTCAATAAAACCATTTCGATTATTACGGTCATCCAAGAATAATTTACAATCGGTCAATGCAAGAAACATCAAAACCACAAAGGGCTCAGTAAATATACAAAGCCTTGTTATACAGTGATTGCGGAACACAATTTACTAAGACACTAATGCAGACGCGAACTGATCCCGATCTCTAACCTTTACTCGTCTACATGAGACAACTAAAATAGCAACTTGGGCACGCCCATTATCGATCATGCAATTATGCATGCAAAGGCGAAGATTCAATGAATGTACGGTGTTTGGCTATAAAGCCCGGTGTAGTAAAAGAAGTCAATGATATGGCTATAAAGCCCGGTATAGCGATGTTCAAATATGATGGCTATAAAGCCCATCTATCAAGTCGGTATCATTGATGCAAGTAAAATCATACAATACAATCCCATACATGCCAGTAGTCATGCAGTGATCATTCAATTCACTTTTGCATGTAATTCACGTTGAGCATGTAAACAACCAGAAATTTGAGAAACCAACTAGGTTACTCACCTATTACTTCCGAGCTAATACCGGGAAGTCTTTGTGACGTCGGTCAATCGACGCTCCAATTGAGCCTCTATATGAATTAGAAAAAGCACGAGTCACTAAATATGAAATTTGTGCTCATGTTGATGAGATATGCATGTTCATGAATTCTCGGCCCTAATCCCCTTTTTTTCCATTATAAAAATTCATCAAAAATTTAGAAACCTATTGGCCGACGGTAAGTAATTTGGACCTCTATAGGTCCCTAATTAAATAAAACAGTGATTCACCGTTCCGTTACCCGGGGCCACGTCAATTTCCCGTCTAAAAATTCTCAATTTCTTATAAAATGAAATTCAATACTCTATGAATCCGATGCCTCAAGAATCAGGTCAATCGGACGTTGGACGGAAAAGAAATTGACAAAAGAAACCAAAAGTCAAATTAAACAATTAATATCTAACCCTTATTCCCTTCTTTAGTTTCTTGATTTCAAGCCAACTTTCAACACCAATAACTCATTGCACACAATTCAGAAAATTACCAACTATATCTCATTGGAAAGATCACGAAACCCTCTACACTACTCAAGAAGACCATAAAAATCAATTCCAACCCTAAGGGTGTCAAATATCCCATCAAACCTTCTGCCTACTCAATTCCTGTTAACACAGGGCAGTACATTGGCAATTTCATAACTCACTAATTATTCAGTAATAAATTACCACAAAAATATGGTCAATAAGTTCACATTGTCCTCAACAACTTTCATGAACAATCCAAAATCAGATTCTATTTCTAAGCAAGTCAATTAATTCATTTAATGTTACTGTCCCTGCAATCCTTCAATTTGGGCAGTAACCTTACAACAAGCATATCTCCTGTACACAAGTCATTAAAATCATAACTTTATATCCCTGTGAAGATAACATCTCAAACTTCAATTTTCATGCAGCACTCATCATCCAATTCGATCTCTAACAATTTCAAAACTGTTATGGAAGCTACTGTTATGATCAGCCATTCATAACCTAATGTAGGGTTCATTTTTGCAAAATCATAACTCCCAATTCTGACTTCTAAAATTACACACCATATCTAATTTTCAAGGTAATTTCTTCCTCTACAACTTTTCAGAAGATCACTTACATTAATTCAGTCCACATAAAATGTTAAAATTGCCTCCAATCAGTAAACTCACAAAATCACACTTAAGCTAGGTTTCATCCAAAATGCTCAAAACCAGTCATTAGTAATCAATTCGTATCTCCCAATATACAATTCTAAAATAGCAAGATCAGTAGAAATGGAAAGATAATTCAATATGCTACAACTTTCATGAAGACCATTCTCCCTAATTCCATCTCAATTAATTCATAAAAATTAGCAAAACTCTAAGGTATGATTTCGGGTACTGTTTATTCCAGTTAAGAACAGTAACTTTCCAAGCCATATTGCAACCCCTTAAAGTTAAAATTAGACAACACCTATTTCACACTATATTGAAGCCAACATCCCAAAGTTTCAGTGGCCACTAACCTTACCTCATTTTCATTTCTACACAATAAGTTATGAATAAATCAGTAACATCAATTTCAACTCTAACTTTCCAGATTTAATGTTAACCTTAGTTCAATCACTTCCAATGCCTTTTTCACATCACTAGACATCAAAATAAATACAAATTAAATATTACTACAGTCATACATATACTAGGGCTAATACTGAAAAATTGGCAGCATTCAAGTCCTCAATTCATATACTGAAATAATCATCCATAAGCATTCAAAATCAAGGTAAAAACACTCATTCATACTCCTACATCAATTCATAACTAACCCTCATCTAACACCCATTAATTCAAGCCATATTAGTCATCAATTTAAGGTCTCTATAATCATCATAACACACCATAGCTCCCATTAAATGCATCAACAATCATGATTCATTTAATGCACAATTCAAAGCATAATTCAAGCTTAAATGAAAACTTAACTTAAACCTTACCTACTTAAGCTTTTCCCCCTTCAATGCTTTAATCCTACACCAATTTCTCACTTTCTCTATTTTCTTCTAACATCAAACATGTATCTCCTCATCATAGCAAGAACACAACTTAGTTGGAAGTAGAAGAACTCTTGAATGTTTAGAGGAAGATGAGGAAAGAAGAAGAAAATCAATGGATATGGAGAGGAGATGAAGGTTTCGGATGGTGGAGGATTTAAGAGGTAAAATCCATCTTTTTCATTCTTTTGATAAGGTAAAACCGTAGAAGGAAGCAAGGAGCATTAAATGTAGCTTTTTGGTGTTAATTTCTCATTGGTCCACATTTATAAGAAAAGTCAAAATATCATTTTTTTTATCCAGATCAAAATTTTACTCCAATCAATTCCAATGACCCTAATTTCGGTCCCAAAATAATATACCCAATATTACAGTACCTAGTGGGTAGCGATTTTTTGCTACCAAAATCGTCCGATTCGCCAATTGGCAATTTATCCGTCCGGAAATTTCTGAATTTTCCCAAATTATTTTTCCGAGAATTATTGAAATTCCTAAAATTGTAAAACATTTTAACGATGTACTCCAAATAATTTTCAATCACAAAATTACCTTTTCTACCCCAAAACATGTTTAGGCCGGTTTAAAGCGATTTTGCGGTCCGGAATTTTCTCCGAAAATTCCGAAAAATTCTGAAAATCCTTAAAATCTAAAAGCGCTTAATAAGCGCACTCGAATAATTTTTCAAACCCATTTACCACGTTAATCCCAATAAAATTGCCTTAGGCCCAATTCAGGGAAGTATCATGGATGCATATACCAAAATTCCATGTACACAATTGATACGTGTATCAATCCTATTATCATGAACAATATGAATAAATCCTATCAATTTCATCCTATGCCAATTTACTATTTTACCCTTCCAGTAGGGGGTGGGATGTTACAGTGCCTCACTTCATAAAACCAACAGCCCAATCCTTTTTATAGTGCCATGTCATTTAATGAATGGGGAATGAACCATAAGCCCCTCCATTAAAGCCTATAAACTTAACCCTTTAAGTAAACTTCCAAAATTGCCCCTTCATTGGTCTTTAAAACTGACATCTTGTCTGATTATTTTGATCAGGTAAATGAAGTCATTTGATAAAACTTTCTTTTAAAGAAATGTTCCTCTATGTCTTACGAATCCATCGCTTCAAGAATCGGTTCGATCGGAGCTCTATAGCTCAAGATATCTAAAAATCTGAAGTATGTTCTTCATACCCGAGGCTGAACACTACCCCTAACTTCCGACCCATATTTGGAAGTCTTAGAGGCTAAATTATAGCTCAGCTCCTTCATAACATTTGTAGCCCCATGTCTCTATTTTCATTACCAACAAGAACCAACTCAATCGGAGCTCTATCGGTCGAGATATTTCTAAAATACTAAACACTACTCAGCTATTACAACACCGGGACTGAACACTACACTGAACTTCCGACCTATATTTGGAAGTCTTAGAGGCTATATTATAGCTCGGCTCCTTCATAAAATTTGTAGACCCATGTCTCTATTTTCATTACCAACATAAATCAACTCAATCCGAGCTCTATCGGTCGAGATATCTCCAAAATACTGAACACTGCTCAGCCATTACAACACCGGGACTGAACACTACACTGAACTTCCGACCTATATTTGGAAGTCTTAGAGGCTACATTATAGCTCGGCTCCTTCATAACATTTGTAGCCCCATCTCTCTATTTTCATTACCAACAAGAATCAACTCAATCCGAGCTCTAGCGACCTATAACACTGAACACTATTCAGTCATTACAACACCGAGACTGAACACTATACTGAACTTCCGACCGATATTTGGAAGTCTTAGAGGCGACATTATCGATCGACTCCTTCAGATGAATTGTAGATATATGTCTCTAGTTTAATGTCCAAAAAGAATCAACTCAATCCGAGCTCTAGCGAGCTCTAGCGACCTATAATACTGAACACAGATCATACCATTACAAAGCTGAGACTGAACTCTATACCTAACTTCCGACCCGTATTTGAAAGTCTTGGAGGCTACATTGTTTGATCGGCTCCTTCATAACATTTGTAGCTCCATCTCTCTAGTTTAATTTCCAACAAGAATCAACTCAATCCGAGCTCTATTGATCGAGATATAGCCAAAAGACTGAACATTGTTCAGTCCTTATAACACCAAGATTGAACACTACATTGAAATTCCAACCTGTATTTGAAAGTCTTAGAGGCTACATTATAGCTCGTCTCCTCCATAACATTTGTAGCCTCATCTCTCTAGTTTAATTTGAAAAAATAATCATATTGATCGGATGTCGGACGAAGAAGTTATGCTCAAAAGAGTGAAGGGAGGTCAAAGTTCGGCCAGAAAAATCAAAGCTCGGCGAGCGAAGATCGATTCGACCATCGAGGTCGATCGCCAAGCAGAGGTCGGCTCGGCCAACAGAGGTCGGTCGGCCATCAGAGGTCGGTCGGCCAACAGAGGTCGGCTCGGCCATCAGAGGTCGGTCGGCCAATAGAGGTCGGCTCGGCCATCAGAGGTCGGTCGGCACCCAATCCGACCTTCAAACTTCAAACCCTTATAACTTTTGACTCCGAGCTCCAAATCAGGCGCGGTTTGTTTCGTTGGAAAGCTAAGAGACAGCTCTACCATTTTCAAGAAGGACTCAAAGGCAAGCTCGGACACTAAAGGAATCAAAAGTTTGCACAAAGATGACTGATCGATAATTTCTCAACAGTACCAAAACTTGCAAACATCATAACTTTTGATCCAGAACTCCAAATTTAACAAACTTGGTGTCTATGGAAAGGTAAAAGAATCCTCTACAACTTTTATGAAGGCCTTAAGAATCAGATGGACCTCTAAATGGGTCAAAAATTCCACACAAAGCTGACTGGTCGGTCAGCTTCACACTAAACAGCATCAGAATTTCTAAAAATCATAACTTTCTACTCCCTTGTCCAATATTTTCGTGCTTTATATCAATGGAAAGATAAAAACATAATCTACCACTTTCATTAAGATCACTTTGGCTAAATCAATCTAAATCAATACAGATTTACCATTGAAGTCTCTAAACACCATTCTAACACATCAAACTCAACACCAAAGGATATACGCATACACATTTCTCTTTCATAAAAGTCATACGCAATCTTACTCTTAATAGCATTTTCCAAACCAAGGCAAAATATACTTAACTTTCAAATATCATAACTTTCAATCCCGATATCGAAAAATAGCATACTTTATGGCTCTGAAAGCTCTCAACATAATCTACAAATTTCATGTAGATTATTTCCTCAAAATCTGCCTAAATCAAAAGTCAACTCTTTACTCCAAAAAGTCAAATTTCTTAATTCTCCAAAATATAACACTTTCACCAATCATTTCTTGCTTTTCAACTCCCATTTCAATCAACTAATTCATTTTAACTTTCATAACTCATACAACTCTACTCAAATTTCAAAGTCATCAAAACCAATCACTTCATTTCTCATCAATCCCCTTTAAGTACAATAACATCTATAACACAATACCTATACAAACACACTCATTTAATTCCATTTTAATATTCCTAATTTCTACCGAAAGTTCGGGGTCCAACAATTCTCCCCCTCTTATAAAAATTTCGCCCTCGAAATTCCTACTAAGACATTATCAAGTAACACAATCTCTTAACCAATTTCTTCCAAAGATCATAGTCAATCTCTTTTCTTATCTAATGCTCCGATCATACATATTCTCAATCTCTTCACAATTTCTCAATTCTTGAGTCACATAGCACCCATACCATATCATTACATATATTCCTATCATCAAGCTCATCTTTCAAATATTCTGTTATTGCATCTCCTATATATTCGGAGTCAAATCATCCAAACTCATCATGAATTTCTAATCTTAATTTCCATACACACAATCTTAAAATCAATCATACTCTTGACACTTAAATCAAATAGTCACTGTAATTTCCTCGAATAATTCATGAACACTTAATCACATCAATATCCCACTCTCACTAATTCAATCATATAACTCATCACCTCCAACATACAATCATTTAGATTCATCAAATAATTCATGAAAGACAAACACATCATGCTCACATTCTCACAAGATCAATCTTATCCTCACAAACTCTTATCCATTTCTTAATCATACACATACGCCCAAGTAAGATCATATTACTGGGCTCTGATACCACAAATGTTGGGACCCGATCCGAGACGGCGCCCAAACCAAAACGGAAGACGGAACGAATCACAAAGAGGTGGAACAAATAAGCGATTGATCACAAAGCTGGCGAAACAAATCATTAATGAATCGAAAGCCAACTTGGGCGAAGCATACAAACAAAGTTAAATCAAATTGGCTCGGTGACAAACCAAACAAACGATCACGAATCACAAATCGAATTGAAGCATTGAACTGAAACGCATAATCCGACATCCATGAACAAAATCTTAGAAATCAACATCGCGTTGGAAACCTTAAGACATTCTAAATCCGGTATAAATTTTTCTTTTCTTATCTTTCTTTCTTATTCCTTTCCTTTTCATTTCTTTCATAACCAAACTCAATCCAAAATACATTATCACATTCATACTCATACTCACATCCCAAACATAACTTAAATCAATACATAATTCTAGAAGTCCATACACCTTATACTCACTATATACACAATTTCATAAATCACATATGTCCTGGAATGACTACTCTTCATATACTCGTGGCAATTCAGGCCATATAAAATATCAACACCAAAATCCAAAGTACGCAATACACAACAAATTCTAGACTTCTCAGCAACCATTTAACTTACCAATAATACATTATAACACATGCAAATAGAAATCTTCATTTTCTTTCACCCGATCCTCTTCTCATCACCTGTGGATGAGAATGAAGGGGGTGAGCTTTACAGCTCGTGGGTAACAGTTTATAACAAAAGTATAAGCAAAACCCTTGAAATTCTTTTTCTTTTCTGGTCTTAGAAAACATTGCTTTGAAATCCGTAAAGCACATTTTCCAAAAGTTCTTTCCTTTGTATTCAAAATCGCAATTTACAAAACATATGATTTTAGGCTTTCAATTCATAAACCCATAAGTTTATAAAACATGAATGCATCAACTTGACGATTCATAGATGCAATGGCAATCACATAAGCAATGCACAACAACACGTGGCTCGAGAGTTCAGTAAACACGACGGATAAACCAAAGTTTATCTGTAATCTATTCGAGTCCTATTTCTCGGGATCTCGTGGCCTCAAGCGGGCAGCCGGAGAAGGCTATAATTTTCCATCGTCGGCGTGCGCGTGACTATCCATCCAGTAACTCTCTCGCCCATAAAAGCATATAAGCAATGCTCAAGATCATTTATCAAAATGATATGCTTCCATTTTCTTTCTTCTTTCCATTCAAAACACAATGCCATGGCACACTCCAATGGCATAACATTATCACATCAATAAACATATTCAATCTCAATTCAACAATGTAATCACGTATGGATCAACATCAGAACAATGAATGCAAGTGATTTCTTTAAGACATAAATCAACGTATGCAGGTTCATAAAGCACATTATTCAATTTTTATTTTATTATTATTATTATTATTTTATAAATATTGTATTTTCTTAAAAACATTCCGAAAACATTTTCATAACTTATCAAATTCGTCGAAAATAACGAATTTAACAATTTACGAAATTTCTTAAATCCAAATCACGGAAATAAATTTCAAAATCTTTCTTCATTTCTCAATTCATTTTAAAACTCGGTAACTATTTTCCAAAATATTTGGGAACAATAAAATTCAATACTTTCTCAATTTTTCAATCAATCTCCCAAATCATTTGAAGACAAGAAATTGGGCCTTTGTGTCATTTTTCGAAACTTCAAAAATTTTCTTAATTTATCAAACATTTAAAACTTGTATACATTCTTAAAATAGTTTCTAAAACCATTTCAAACGTCTTTCGAAAATCGTACTTTTCAACATTTAAATAAACCTTATTTTCTAAACAATTTCAAATGCATTTCGGAAATCACACTTTGTCAAACATTTTTATAAACAAGTTTGGAAATCGTAAACTTTTCAAACACTTTTATAAACAATGTCGAAAATCATCATTTTTCAAATACTTTTTATAAACATTAGACATTCGGAAATCGAAATCTTCCAACCACTTTTATAAACAACATTTTCTAGCTAATTTTGAAAGTATTTGGAAATCATAAATTTTCAAACATTTGCATAAACCATTTTCTAGACAATTTCAAAGCATTTTTAGGAGTCAAAACTTTCAAATATTTCCATAAACAATATTTTCTATACACTTCTGAATTTATGCGGAAATCACAAGTTTTCAAACTTTTACATAAAACCATATTTTATAAAAGCTCTTAAAACTAGTCGGAAATCATAACTTTTCAAACCTTTATCATATTCAAGCTCAATATCATTTATTGAATGCTCTTTCTTTCGAATATCTGAAATGTCATGGAATCTTTCGAGGCATAACACAAATGTATTTTGCAATTCATCAAAAGCTCATGTATGGAATCAATGATGATTTTCAAATCATTCACACAATGATGCAACACTTATGATGCAATTGAAATCGAAAATTCCTTTATTTAAAGAAAGCGATAGTGGCTTATAAATTCTATTATAAACAAGTACCCACCTCGATTCGATGTTAGAAAGTTGTTCCTAGCTCCAATTTGTCCATTGGTTCCTTCTTTCTTCCAATTTAACTTCACCTAAAGCAATTTCACCCAAATTCAACATCATAAATAACTTAATCCTCAAATTGAACTTAGAAAACATAAATCCCTCATATATTCAAGCTTTCTAAATTACAAATTTTCAAAAGCCCCAAATTCCAAATTTGGGCATAAACCCTAATTCTCAAAATCCCAAATTAAACCTATCATACTTAGCAATCACCAAAATCGACTCCACAATACACAAACCCATATCATTTTTCATGATTCTAAACCAACAATCTTCCAAAATTCACAAATCAAAATTTCGGGTCTTACCTCATCCTTTGCAAATTTCAGATTTCTTAGCTCATGTTGGAGCTCTCGTCATCCTCCATGTTTTTCCTCCATGAAGAAATATCAAAATCACACTTAAAATCCAGCAAAAATCGTGGCCTAGCTTCTTCTTCTTCTCCCATCCGAAACACTCTTCTTCTCTCTTCTCTCTTTTTCTCTTCTTTCTTTTCTGTTCAAGTGTCGTGCCTCACTTCATAAAACCAACAGCCCAATCCTTTTTATAGTGCCATGTCATTTAATGAATGGGGAATGACCCATAAGCCCCTCCATTAAAGCCTATAAACTTAACCCTTTAAGTAAACTTCCAAAATTGCCCCTTCATTGGTCTTTAAAACTGACATCTTGTCTGATTATTTCGATCAGGTAATGAAGTCATTTGATAAAAAAATTTTTAAAGAAATGTTCCTCTATGTCTTACGAATCCATCGCTTCAAGAATCGGATCGATCGGAGCTCTATAGCTCAAGATATCTCCAAAATACTGAAGTCTGTTCTTCATACCCGAGGCTGAACACTACCCCTAACTTCCGACCCATATTTGGAATTCTTAGAGGAATTATAGCTCGGCTCCTTCATAACATGTGTAGCCCCATGTCTCTATTTTCATTACCAATAAGAACCAACTCAATCGGAGCTCTATCGGTCGAGATGTTTCCAAAATACTGAACACTGCTCAGCCATTACAACACCGGGACTGAACACTACACTGAACTTCTGACCTATATTTGGAAGTCTTAGAGGCTACATTATAGCTCGGATCCTTCATAACATTTGTAGACCCATGTCTCTATTTTCATTAACAACATAAATCAACTCAATCCGAGCTCTATCGGTCGAGATATCTCCAAAATACTGAACACTGCTCAGCCATTACAACACCGGGACTGAACACTACACTGAACTTCCGACCTATATTTGGAAGTCTTAGAGGCTACATTATAGCTCGGCTCCTTCGTAACATTTGTAGCCCCATCTCTCTATTTTCATTACCAACAAGAATCAACTCAATCCGAGCTCTAGCGAGCTCTAGCGACCTATAAAACTGAACACTATTCAGCCATTACAACACCGAGACTGAACACTATACTGAACTTCCGACCGATATTTGGAAGTCTTAGAGGCGACATTATCGATCGGCTCCTTCATATGAATTGTAGATATATGTCTCTAGTTTAATTTCCAAAAAGAATCAACTTAATCCGAGCTCTACCGAGCTCTAGCGACCTATAATACTGAACACAGGTCATACCATTACAAAGCTGAGACTGAACTTTATACCTAACTTCCGACCCGTATTTGAAAGTCTTGGAGGCTACATTGTTGATCTGCTCCTTCATAACATTTGTAGCTCCATCTCTCTAGTTTAATTTCCAACAAGAATCAACTCAATCCGAGCTTTAGTGATCGAGATATAGCCAAAAGACTGAACATTGTTCAGTCCTTATAACACCAAGACTGAACACTACACTGAACTTCCGACCTATATTTGAAAGTCTTAGAGGCTACATTATAGCTCGGCTCCTCCATAAAATTTGTAGCCTCATCCCTCTAGTTTAATTTGCAAAAAGAATCATATTGATCGAATATCGGACGAAGAAGTTATGCTCAAAAGAGTGAAGGAGATCGAGTTTCGGCAGAAAAATCAAAGCTCGGCGCGAAGCGAAGATCGGATTCGGTATCAGAGGTCGATCGACCAACGGAGGAATCGGTCGGCCATCAGAGGTCGGTTGGCACCCAATCCGACCTTCAAACTTCAAACCCTCATAACTTTTGATTCCGAGCTCCAAATCAGGCGCGGTTTGTTTCGTTGGAAAGCTAAGAGACAGCTCTACCATTTTCAAGGACTCAAAGGCAAGCTCGGACACTAAAGGAATCAAAATTTTGCACAAAGATGACTGATCGATAATTTCTCAACAGTACCAAAACTTGCAAACATCATAACTTTTGATACAGAACTCCAAATTTAACAAACTTGGTGTCTATGGAAAGGTAAAAGAACCCTCTACAACTTTTATGAAGGCCTTAAGAATCAGATGGACCTTTAAATGGGTCAAAAACTCCACACAAAGCTGACTGGTTGGTCAGCTTCACACTAAACAGCATCAGAACTTCTAAAAATCATAACTTTCTACTCCCTTGTCCAATATTTTCGTGCTTTATATCAATGGAAAGATAAAAACATAATCTACCACTTTCATTAAGATCACTTTGGCTAAATCAATCTAAATCAATACAGATTTACCATTGAAGTCTCTAAACACCATTCCAACACATCAAACTCAACACCAAATGATATACGCATACACATTTCTCTTTCACAAAAGTCATACGCAATCTTACTCTTAATAGCATTTTCCAAACCAAGGCAAAATACACTTAACTTTCAAATATCATAACTTTCAATCCCGATATCAAAAAATAGCATACTTTATGGCTACGAAAAGCTCTCAACATAATCTACAAATTTCATGTAGATTATTTCCTCAAAATCTGCCTAAATCAAAAATCAACTCTTTACTCCAAAAGTCAAATTTCTTAATTCTCCAAAATATAACACTTTCACCAATCATTTCTTGCTTTTCAACTCCCATTTCAATCAACTAATTCATTTTAACTTTCATAACTCATACAACTCTACTCAAATTTCAAAGTCATCAAAACCAATAACTTCATTTCTCATCAATCTCCTTTAAGTACAATAACATCTATAACACAATACCTATACAAACACACTCATTTAATTCCATTTTAATATTTCTAATTTCTACCGAAAGTTCGGGGTCCAACACCAAGAAACCATGATCATTAAGAATTTCAAGACAATACTTACGTTGAGAGATATGAATTCCGACAGATGATCGAGCTATCTCCAGACCAAGAAAATATTTCAAGTCACCAAGGTCTTTGATCTTGAACTGGTCATCCAAGAAAGCTTTGACAGTGTTGATCTCATGTTGATCATTGCCCGAAAGGATCACATCATCAACATATACTAATAAGGCAGTGAATGAAGTATCATCGGCTTTAACAAACAAGGAATGATCCGAGGAAGATTGGTGGTAGCCAAGAGAAAGCAAGGAAGCAGTGAGTTTTGAAAACCACTGTCTGCTAGCTTGCTTCAGTCCATAGAGTGATTTAAGAAGCCTACAGACTTTGTTAGAACCAGAACTGTCAAAACCAAGAGGCATCAACATGTATACTTCTTCATGCAATTCCCCATGAAGAAACGCATTATTCACATCGAGTTGTTGAAGATACCAATTATTAGAAGCCGCTAATGCAAGTAAAAGCCGCACGGTGGTTATCTTGGCCACTGGAGAAGAGGTTTCAAAGTAATCAATCCCTTCAGTTTGTGTATAACCCTTGGCAACCAAACGAGCCTTATAACGTTCAATGGAACCATCAGCCCTATGTTTCACACGAAAGACCCACTTACAACCAATAGCATGCTTTCCAGGAGGCAAATCTGTAACAATCCAAGTCTTATTCTGTTCAAGAGCACGAATCTCAGCTTGCATCGCGTCCTTCCAGTGTGGGTGTTGGACAGCTTGCTTATATGTTTTGGGTTCACAAGCAGCGGTGATGGCAAGTGTATAGTGTAAATGAGTGGCAGAAAGATTAGAATAAGAGAAAGGATTAGTGAGAGAATGAGAATTACCTGGAAGAGAATTGGTACAAGCATGAACTGTAGGGCAATAATAGTCTTGTAGGTAAGGTGGTGGTTGGCGAGTTCGTAATGGTCTAAAAGAAGTTGGGTTGGAAGAAACAACACGTGGTGTGATTAGGTGGTGAGGAGATAAAGATGATGGAGATGTGGAATCATCATAAATGGGTTGGGAATGGAAAACAGGCAGAACACGTGGTGAAGAATCAAATAAAACCGGTGAAGACTGGGTATTGGTAAAAAAAGGAAAATTAGTCTCATGAAAAGTGACATGACGGGAGAGAAAAATGGCACGGGTATCAATATCAAGAAGGATGTAACCCTTAACAGTAGGGGAAAAACCAAAAAAAACACAAGTGCGGGAACGAGGATCAAATTTGTGGCGATGAGCAGATAAAGTAGAGGCATAGGCTAAACATCCAAAAACTTTTAAAAGAGTGTAATCAGGCTTGGTTTTGTGTAGAGTTTCAAAAGGTGTAGAATTGGATAAAAGAGGGGTAGGGGTGCGGTTAATAAGGTAGACAGCATGAAGTACGACATAGCCCCAAAAATATTGAGAAACATTTGAATGGAATAAAAGGGCTCTAGCTATATTGAGTATATTTTGATGTTTTCTTTCAACTAAACCATTTTGTTGCGGGGTCTCAACACAAGAGGTTTGATGGATCGTGCCTTTGGAAGCATAAAAAGAAGCTAAATCAAATTCAAGGCCATTGTCAGATCGTATAACTTTGATTTTGGAAGAAAACTGGTTTTCAACAAGATGGAAGAAATGTTTTATGTGTTCACGAACTTCAGATTTAGATTTTAAAAGAATGATCCATGTATACCGGCTATAATCATCAACAATTGTTAAGAAATAACGATGACCATGTACTGAAACGATAGAATTTGGACCCCAAATATCTGCATGTATAAGATCAAACATGTTTGTTGAAACAGAATTGCTTACAGGAAATGAAAGCTTCGTATGCCTAGCCAAATGACAAGCTTTACAAGCTGAGTTATCAGAAATGGAAAGGGAAGGTATATCTGGTAAAAGTAACCTCATTCTTGAGTCCGAAATATGACCAAGACGGGAGTGCCATATGTGAGAAGAAGAGCTGGAAACAACAGTGATAGATGAAGTAGAAAGGGTAAATGAATGAACTGGAAGATCAAGCAAGTAGAGGCCATTGAGGGCTTTAGCTGTACCAATCGTCTTCCAGGATGGGAGAGCCTGAATATTACAAGAAGAAGAATGAAAAGTAAAACAACAAGGTAAATTAGAGGTGAGTTTGGTAACAGATAATAAATTGAATGTAAAAGTTGGGATATAAAGAACATCATGCAAATATAAATGATCAGTGAAAACCACTGTACCAGATATAGTTGCTTCAAGTTTCAAACCATTTGGTAAAGTAACAAGTAGAGGTTTAATAGTTTTGTAGGTTGTAAACTATGATAAGGAAAAAGTAATATGATCAGTAGCACCGGTGTCTATGATCCAAAAAGGTGATTTGGGAGAGAAAGTACCTTCAGTGGTAGCTAAGGTGAGTGATGTGTCACGAACAACATTGTTGGTAACAGGGGTAGAAGATGTGGAAGGGGTGGACTGGATCAAAGCAAGCAATTGAGAATACTGCTCTTGAGTCAAATTAAAATCAGAATTATTAGCAGAATTGTCAACTGAAACATATGAATGCTCAGCAACATCATCAGAATATATATTGTTTGCACGAGCCGGCCCTCTCACTTTGTATCCAGGAGGAAAACCATTTTTCTTGAAACAAGTCTCAACTGTATGCCTTGGTCGTTGGCAATAAGTGCAAAACCTTTTGTCAACATTAGAGTAAGCAATTGGTTTCTTCGTAACAGCATGAATACTGGAATCAGATGGAGTTTCAGAAGCACCAATATTATTAACAAACACCTTGGATGCACTAATAGCAAACTGTCTTTCTTGTTGAATGACCATGGAAAAAACCTTTGATAGTAGGCAAAGGATCAAGCAACATAATCTATGATCGAACAGAGAGGTATTTATCATTGAGACCTTTAAGAAATCGGATAACACAATCATCTTCATTATAACGTTTGATTGTCTGCAAAACTCCACAAGAACAAGGAGTCGCACAAGAACAAGTAGGAAGAGGGCGAAAATGAAGCAATTCATCCCATAAAATCTTAAGCTCAGTAAAGTAATCAGTGACGGACTTATCATCCTGTTTAAAAATTGAAATCTCTTCTTGTAAATCAGATATACGATAGATGTCACCTTGAGAGAACCTTTCACGCAAATCATTCCAAATTTCATAAGCTGTGTTAAGCCAAAGCACACTGCTAAAGATGGAAGGTGATACCGAATGATTGAGCCATGAGATGACCATTGTATTGCAACGTTCCCAAGCTGGATACATCGGATCAAGACGCGTAGGAGCCAGGATTGTACTATCAACAAATTGAAGTTTATTCTTAGAGAGAAGAGCCAATCTCATAGCTCGTGACCAGGTATTGTAATTCGAGCTTATGAGAGCTGGTGAAACAAGAATCAATGAAGGATTTTCATTTGGATGTAAGAAATAGGGACTAGAAATAGTAATTTGAGGATCAATCAATTCAGCCATTGCTGGATGTTAAAGGAAACAAAGAAGAAAGCCAGAAACCGTCAAGAAACCGTCAAGAAAACAAAAGCAAAATAGAAGAGGAAAAGAAAGCAACGAATGAATATCTTTTGCTCTGATACCATGTAGAAAAGTTGTTTCTGAGAAATTTTCCGTATCTATTCATTGAGTATGTAATGTGTTTATATACAAGTTTACAGAACAAGAAAGAAGAAGACGAACTGATCTAACTTGTAAAATAGAAAAATACTAACTAATTAAGTTAATTAAAAATAATACGCTAACAGATGACCTACAGCTTTGGAAAGACTTGGATATGAGGAGATTTATCATGTTGTCCATCGTCAGTGTTAACAAACTTGAAGCACCTACATCTAGGGGAGAAAATTTTGATAAAGGATGCCTCAAATAAAGAAGACGTAGTGCAGACTTGGATATGAGGAGATTTATCATGTTGTTCGTCGTCAATGACAAACTTGGAGCACCTACATTCAGGGGAGAAAAATCATGCCTCAAATAAAAAAGACGTAGTGTAGACTTGAATATGAGGAGATTTATCATATTTGAGGCATCTTTATCAGATTTTTCTCCCCTGGATGTAGGTGCTCCAAGTTTGTTAACACTGACGGACTTTCTGTCCAGGTTTGGAAAGTTTTCGTTTTTACTTTTGTTTCTCTGCACCTGTGGTAAGTTTTCGTTTTCGTTTTCCTTTTTTTGTTTGCGTTTTTTTCTTCGACTTCCATTTGGCCATTTTTTTCTGTGCGGTTGTTTCATCCACTTTTTTTATGTGTACAGATGACCTACAGCTTTGGAAAGACTTGAATATGAGGAGATTTATCATGTTGTCCATCGTCAGTGTTAACAAACTTGGAGCACCTACATCTAGGGGAGAAAAATCTGATAAAGGATGCCTCAAATAAAGAAGACGTAGTGCAGACTTGGATATGAGGAGATTTATCATGTTGTTCGTCGTCAGTGACAAACTTGAAGCACCTACATTCAGGGGAGAAAAATCATGCCTTAAATAAAGAAGACGTAGTGTAGACTTGGATATGAGGAGATTTATCATATTTGAGGAATCCTTTATCAGAATTTTCTACCCTGGATGTAGGTGCTCCAAGTTTGTTAACACTGACGGACTTTTTGTCCAGGTTTGGAAAGATTTCGTTTTTGCTTTTGTTTCTCTGCACCTGTGGTAAGTTTTTCATTTTCGTTTTCCTTTTTTTTGTTTGAGTTTTTTTTCAACTTCCATTTGGCCATTTTTTTCGTGCGGTTGTTTCATCCACTTTTTTTATGTGTACAAATGACCTACAGCTTTGGAAAGACTTAGATATGAGTAGATTTAACATGTTGTCCATCGTCAATGTTAACAAACTTGGAGCACCTACATCCAGGGGAGAAAAATCTGATACAGGATGCCTCAAATAAAGAAGACGTAGTGCAGACTTGGATATGAGGAGATTTATCATGTTCTTCGTCGTCAGTGACAAACTTGGAGCACCTACATTCAGGGGAGAAAAATCATGCCTCAAATAAAGAAAACGTAGTGTAGACTTGGATATGAGGAGATTTATCATATTTAAGGCATCCTTTATCAAATTTTTCTCCCATGGATGTAGGTGCTCCAAGTTTGTTAACACTGACGGATTTTCTGTCTAGGTTTGGAAAGTTTTCGTTTTTGCTTTTGTTTCTCTGCACCTGTGGTAAGTTTTTGTTTTTGTTTGCGTTTTTTTTCTTCGACTTCCATTTGGCCATTTTTTTCTGTGCGGTTGTTTCATCCACTTTTTTTATGTGTACAGATGACCTACAGCTTTGGAAAGACTTGAATATGAGGAAATTTATCATGTTGTTCATCGTCAGTATTAACAAACTTGGAGCACCTACATCCAGGGGAGAAAAATCTAATAGCGGATGCCTCAAATAAAGAAGACGTAATGCAGACTTGGATATGAGGAGATTTATCATATTGTTCGTCTTAAGCCCCGCAATTTTAGGGACTAAATAATTTCAGGACATGAGTTTCGTTACAGAATGCACTCGTCTTAAGCCCCGCAGTTTTAGGGACTAAATTAGAGTTAAGTCATAGCGGTCAGTGTACGCAAGGACAACCTGAAGGCTGAAAGCGAACTATTAACTACGTCAACTTGAGACGACCCAATTTAGTCCTCTTCGCCTCAATTTTCAGCTTGTATTTATTGCTCATTTTTCCTTTTCTTCTTCATACCCTATATTGCGAAGGCCCAAATTTTGGTGATCTAATCTGTCATCCACTAAATAATAAAATATGAAAGGGACGGTCAAATCAAATGCCACCATTCTTTAGCTATCAACGCAACGACGCGTGCTCTTGAAAGTTCAACACTTTCAAGATTAACGAGTAAGATGATAAGCTTCATCTGTCAGCCCTTTATTTAAATTTGAGGACCATATAACTTCCCTATTTTCGGGGTACTTGAAGTCATCATGTTCATACTTAAGTACGATAATTATATCCGTAGTTTAGAAAGGAAAAGTCATGACACGTTTAAATAGACTTGGACTTGTGCAACAAAGTCTCACTAATGGTATCAGCATCATTGAAAAGCCTATTTAGCGATGTTTTGATTCTTTGTTTTACTTATGATCTTAGTTTGTAGTTTTATTTTTAAAATTAAGATAAAAATCATTTGGATGATTTTTTTTTGATCCTTTCTTATTTTAGAACTTATAAAAATTATTTTAATTTTTAATTTTGTTTTTTATATTATTAACTAATATAATTCTTATTAATTACTAATAAGGATTATAACTAATATAATTTCTTTTATTTTAAATTAATTTAAATGATATATTTTTAATTTGAATTTTATATTCTTTTAGTGCTTACTCAACAACAGGTATAGACCTCTGGTCTAACTTCTGTTCATGTGCTTCCAATTAATACTCCCCTGTAGACTATCAATTGTCACAGTTTTCAGATCCTTCGGTCCCTCAATAGCAGTTGTAACATCATATCACTCCGTTAATATTGCCTTTTGAGCCTTTATCAGATTTTTAATATCTTTAGTTTCAGGAACTCCATGCTCAACAATCTCCCAAACACCCAAACTTTTAGAAAAAATCACATTTGAACCATCCACACTTGAAAATTATTCTTTCCGTCAAATTTGGAGACGGGACATGGAACGTACCGCGTGATTGCAGCCATCTAGAATTTTCTAGCTCAATGAGGAATAGAGTATTAAATAAAAAATGAAGAATGGAGATCTGTGAGCCTGATTTCGCCAGCTCTCTATTTATTAAGAAGCTTCATTTTTCACTCCCAAAATGTTATTTTCCACGTCAATTTTTGGACGAAATAGAAGAAGCAGTGGAATAAGTGGACTATAGTTAAACAAACCAGTTAAAAAAAAAGAACCTGGTAACTTCTATCGCCTGTAACTAAATTTAAAAAGAAACTAACTTCCTGCAACACAAATTAATGTAGTAATGAAAAGTAGAGATCGTTCCTACGAGGAATTCAGACATTGGTAGTTAAGCAATAAATGGGGGATGGGGGGTTGTAATTGTTAATTAAACATAATTTAATTAGAATATGAAATTGGAAAATAACTAATAACAAAATAATGAGAATTTAACAATCAATAGAAACAAATCTTGGTTTACGGTCTCCTTCGTTATTGAACTTGCGTTGATCATCGACACTAAAAATAACCAATTTATTAATTAAACATTCGTTGTGATAAATTTATTTACCTATTTTCTCTTATGTTTAGTTATCCAAAACATGTCTTTGACTTAACCCTTGTTAATAAATAACCTGGATAAGATCTAAGATTTAATTAATTAATAGCTTTATGAATCAAGAAAATCGACGAATTGGATAACATACATACGATGTATATTTTGCCTAGACAATTATTTTTCATAGAACCATGTCTCTAACGTAGTAAACAAAAATCCTAGTCGCTCTTTTGATTAAAAGAACTGAACAACAACCTGTTTAATATAGTAATTGATTGAATAAAATCACAAACTAGTTGCGCACGTAGCTGTAAAATCAAACAATCAAATGATGATATAGAAAATAATTAATATTTGACTAATAAATCGATTGAAATAAAGAACAAAAGTCTCACAATATTCAGAGTTCAATAATTAAGATTCTGTAAACTAAGAAATAAAAGTTTAGTTACCTATCGTCACAATCTTCTTAACTATATGGCACTATTATGGGTGTAATTGTGGCTTGATTTATTGTTGCCATTCTCCTTTTGGCTGTGCGTTATCCTCCTCTCTATTGATGTTTTCGTTTTTCCTTCATTGCTTCAATTGCCATCCAGCCACAAGCTTTCTATTTTTCTTCCTATTATTATACTATAACTAATGGGACAATTAAAGGTGTGTGACCACTTTACTATTCATCCTCACCACTCTCTCGCTTGCTCACTTCTTCCACACTCAGCCGCCCCTTTACTGTTGCTTGATTTGATAAATAAAACTTGTGGGTTTATTGTCCACGCCACCTTAAAAACCCTTAACCTTCCCTAAACGTTTGCGTTTTTAGGCTGAGTTGTTTTTTTAATTCTTATCATGTGCTTCGTTGCGTTTTGATCTCCATATGTTGCGTTGTTTTCTTGCTTCCTTGCAAGACTATTCACTGATTTGACAATTTAATCTTTGGTCCAATAACACTGTTCACGCCCTTTTAAAACCCTTTGTTGCATCGTTTGCTTCATTTACTCCCAACTTGCTGCATTTCAAGCTTCTGGTGTCTAATTAGGGTCAACTGCTAATTCAGCTATTTTTATTCCAAAATCATCGCAGTTCTTTCTATTTAGTTCCAAAATATATCTTGACATAAAACAAGATTAATTTTCAATAAGTATAACTTTAAACAACAAGAATAAAGAAAATTAACACACAACAAGATAAAAAAATAAAGATACTAACAAACTTGCCTACACTTGACCTTTTGCTCGCCCTCGAGCAAATTAAACATAAATATCAAATTAAATCAACTCATTTTCAAAGAAACCAAACGCATGCAATTATTCAAACTTTAGCCAATCGAATGTCAAGCAACTATACACATCATGTTTAGTTTTCATTGGTGCACATAAACAAGCTCCACTTATGAAAGTATCATTCAAAGACAAGCATAAACTCACAATGGATTTTTCTTATAGAATTCACTCATTTCAGTCAAGTGTTTATAGGTTGTGTTTCGCTCAAAACCCTCTATAGGAAATCACATTATCATAGGCTTGCAAATACTCCAATTCTCTTCTACATTGATTACATGCTAAAATAGATCAAATGAGCTTTATTTGAGGTTGTAATGGGGCTAAGATTAAGGTGAGTCAAAATTTTAGGGGGTTCTTCACTAGTAGTCATAAAACACTAAATATACAAAAGGAAAACAAAATGTATTTATGAGAATTGCATGTAAATAACTAACTATTCAAAATTTATTATTGCTACTATACTTGATCCTTTTCTTTTTCTTTTTCTTTTTCTTTTTTCTTTTGTTTTTTAAATATTAAGGAAACAATAATCAATAACAACAACTAAATACAATGTGTTATATGAGTAGAAGTATCGATAAACTTCGTCTCGAAAAATATAGCCAAAAGTCCCAAAACTAGCTAACTTAGTACTTTATTAAACTTATGAATAGGTAAGGCTATGGGGTTTGATGGTAAAGGCTCAAAGGGGTTTGTAAGGGTAAATAGGTGGGTTATTTAAGTCAAGGATTAAAAGAAAAAGAGCCTTAATCATTTCAATCTAACATGCATCTAATAGATTCAAACCGATTCATAGCAAGTTCTGAAGCAATCACCTAAGGGAGTATCACACACAAAGAAATGAAATGACTTTTGAATGGAGTCATATAGGCTCCATCCTTCACATAGGCTCAATTGAAAATCCATTATGCTTCTATACATTACCTAATCACTCAAGCATAAATTTTTGAGTAAACTTATATAACCGATTACTTTAATCGATCAGCATGATTCACCTTTTATTCAATTGGCCTAATTCGACTTCAAGCATGCAATTTAGTCTCATTCCAACTATTTAGATAGAATTTCATGGTTTACCACATCACATGCAATTTAAAAGACAAAAAAAAGAAAAGAAAAAATCAAAATCAAAATGAACAAAGAAATATTAAATTCAAAACACATAATCACATAAACATTCAATGTCCCCCCAATGTACTCGCAAAAATAGAAACACAAGAAAATAAAGAAAACAAAGGTTAAAGAAGCTTCTCTATTAATGCATCAAGGTGTTAGTGGAAAAGGCGGTTGAAATTTCTGTTGTTTCAAGAAAGTGAGTTGATTGTGCTCCAATCTATCCAATTTGCGCTCCATGCGTTGTAGGTATGCTAAAATAGTCAGATCATTTATAGAAGAGTGTGTGTCAGTAAATTGTCACTTCATTGAATAGTAAGAGAGAGCGATAGATTGAATAGTAAGAGAGAGCGATAGAAGAGAGTAGCATGAAGCTTTTGTTTTTTTAACAAATTAAAAATAATTCAAAAAGAAAAAAATTGACAAGCTAAAAAAATTATTTATTATTTTTTAAATGAATAAGTAAATAAATAAATGAAATAACTTACTAAAAATGAAAGTAACGCCACTTAGGAACTAAAGTGATGTATTTTATGAAGATTTGTGTGCTCACCATTTAGAAACAGAAACAATGCCCAACGAGATGTGTAATGGACAATTAATAGGTTAATGGACAATTGTTTAATGGATCTTCACAAAATGGGGCCAAAGCAATGTAAGCAACATTAATGGAGAATGAACTATGCAACCACCAATGTGGCTCCACCTTTTTTTAAAAAACTAAAATAAATAAAATGAAATGAAAAATGAAAAAAACTTAAATTAAATTAAATCTTGAGGTGCCTCTCAAGAGCGCTTCTTTAACGTCATATTAGCTAGACGAAAAAATCATTAACTTACTCAGAATAAACTGGCTCAATCAGTTCAATTTCTTTCTTGATTTTAACTCAGATATTCTCATATCTGATTTCAATCGATGTCCATTAACTTTAAACACCTTAAAAGTGTCTAAACTCAATTTCAAGCGCACCATGTGAGAAAACATTAGTAGCAACAAATTGACCTATTTAGTGAGATCGTAATTTACCAGGAAAGAGCCTTAGTTTAGAGTGATAAAGAAAGACCTTTTGACCTATGGAAAATTCTTTTCTAATTAAGATTTTATCATGAAAGGCCTTAGTCTTTTCTTTATAGATTTTTGCACTCTCATAAGCTTCATTACGTATCTCTTCCAACTTTTGCAATTGTAATTTACGATTAATTCCAACCTCAGTTAAATTCAAATTGCATTGTTTGACAGCCAATAAGCCTTATGTTCAAATTCTATATGTAAATGATAAGGTTTTCTGAATACTAACCTATATGGCAACATGCCAAAATGAGTTTTATATGTTGTCCTGTATGCTCACATTACGTCATCTAAATGCAAACTCCAACCCTTCCTATTAGGATTAACTACTTTCTTCAAAATTGATTTGGTTTCTTTGTTAGAAACTTTGACTTGTCTACTTGTATGGGGATGGTATGCTGTTGAAATTCAGTGTGTAACACCATATTTCTTCAATAAAACCTTAACAATTCAGTTACAAAAATGAGTCCTGTAGTCACTGATTATTGCTCCAGGCACTCCAAACCTGACAAAAAAATGAGATTTAACAAATCAACAATAACTTTAGCACTATCAGTATGAGTAGCCTTAGCTTCAAGCCATTTTGAAACATAATCCACAGTAATAAGAATATATGTCTTACCGAAAGATGAAGGAAAACGGCCCATAAAATCAATTCCCCATACATCAAAATTTTCACATACCAGGATATTCATGAGCGGCATTTGATCTTTTGGTCCTAAACTACCTATTCTTTGACATCGATCACAAGACTTGCAAAATATGTAAGCATCATAAAATAATTTAGGCCAAAACAAACCATATTCAAGCACCTTACAGGCTGTCCTTTTGGGACCAAAGTGTCCACCACATGCAAAAGAATGACAAAAATTCAATATAGAAGGGATCTCATCATCTGGTACACATCGCCTAATAATTTGATCAGAACAATATTTCCACAAATGTGGCTCATCCCACGCACAATATTTAGTCTCTCCTTTGATTTTATCTTTTTCAGCTCATGATAAAATACTAGGTAAAGACTTGGTAATCATAAAATTTACTATGTCAGCATATTAAGGTGTTACCTGTTGGGTGGTGAATAAATGTTCATTTAAAAATTCATCTTTTAAGTTAGTTGAAGTTGTGTCTAGACAGATACGACTAAGGCAATCTGCAACCAGATTTTTAGTTCTCTTTTGTCCCGTATCTCCACATCAAATTCTTGTAGTAGTAGAATCCAATGAATAAGATGTGGCTTTGCTTCCTTTTTAGACAAAAAATACTTCAACGCAACATGATTTGAATAAACTATGACATGTGTGCCGAATAGGTAAGAACGAAACTTCTTTACCAATAATTCTTTTTCTGTTGTTGAATAGTTTTTCTGAGCTTCATTTAGCATCATCGAAGCATAGTAAATTATATGTGGTGCTCTGTTCATCCTTTGTTCCACAACAATGCCTAATGCATAATCGCTTGCATCGCATATTATCTCAAATGGGAGACTCCAATCTGGGGGCCGGATTATTGGAGCAAAGATTAGCTTCTTTTTTAATTCATCGAATGCTTTCCTACATGCTTCGTCAAACTTGAACTCCACATCTTTTCGCAGTAACTTTCATAAGGGTTGAGTGGTCTTCAAAAAGTCTTTGATAAAGAGTTAATAGAAACCTACATGTCCAAAAAAAGAACTAACTTTCCATACACTTACGAGGTAAGGAAGAGATTTAATGATTTCTATCTTAGCTTTATCAACCTCAATTCACTTAGAAGACATTACATGGCCTAAGATTATCCTTTGATCAACCATAAAATGACATTTTTCATAATTCAGAATCAAGTTATTTTCAATGCAACGTTTCAAAAAATTTTCAAAGTTAATCAAGCAAGTATCAAAGACTCATCATAAAAGCGTAATATCGTCCATAAAAACTTCAATACATCATCCATATAATCGAGAAAATACTTAACATACACTTTTGAAATGTGGCAAGGGCATTACATAGTCCAAAAGGCATTCTTCAATACGCAAAGGTGCCAAAAGGACATGTGAATGTCATTTTGTCTCAGTCCTTTGGTACAACAGAAATTTGGTAATAACATGAATAACCATCTAAACAATAATAATGAGTTTTCCTTGCAAGTTTTTCAAGCATCTGGTCAATAAAAGGAAGTGGAAAATGATCTTTACGAGTAACAGAATTTTATTTCTGGTAATCAATATAAACCCCCACCCATTTTGCATGCGGGTGGGCACCAATTCACCTAAAGTGTTCTCCATTACGGTTACTCCAGTTTTCTTAGGAACCACTTGTACTGGACTTACCCATTTACTGTCTGAAATTGCATAGATTATTCCAACATTGAGGAGCTTCAAAATCTCCTTCTTGACTACCTCGATCGTTGGTGGGTTTAATCTTTGTTGAGGCTGTCTTATTTCCTTAGCTCCATCTCCCAATAGAATTCGGTGCATACAAATTGATGGGCTAATCTCTTTCAAATCAGCCATAGTCCATCCAAAAGCATCTTTGTAATTTTTTAACATACCCAATAATTGTGTTTCCTGGAAAGATGTTAGTCTGCTCGAAATAATAACAAGAAGAGTTTCATGCTCACCTAAATACACATATTTCAAGTTACTTGTAAGAGCCTTCAATTCCAAATTTGGTGGCAGTATAAATGGTGTCAACAACTTTGAATTATTTCTAATTAGCTCCAGAAAATGTACCTATTTCTCTAAGTATTTGTTCTGCTTTAAAATCTGGATAGTGGTATCCAGCTCTTCAGGAATGGCAAGATAGTTGGCTAGTGTTTTTCCTTTCTGAATATCCAAGCTATTTTCCAATGCAGTTCATAATTTATCTGGTCCATCTAAACGAAATGTTTCCTGCACTAAAGTATCAAGAGAGCTCACAGAAACAAAAGATTGATCATCATTAGGAAATTTCATGGCATCATAAATATTGAACTTAATCACGTCACCATCAAACTCCATAGTCAAAAACCCATCATAGACATCAATTTTTGCTTTGGAAGATTTCAAAAATGGTCTTCCCAATAAAATTGGGACTGAAGTGGATGAATCTTCATTACCCATCTGTAAGACAAAAAAGTCAGCAGGAAAAATCATATTATCAACTTGAACTAGGACACCCTCAAGAACATCCTTAGGATAGGCATTAGATCGATCAGGAAGTTGGATTATGACATCAGTTTCTTTCAGAGGCCCCAAATTGTTGAGAGTTAGAAGCCATAGTTAAGATCAAATCCTATGCGCTGCTAGTGTTTTATCAACTAACGCTCCTCCACTTGTAACATCTATCATACTCCTCTCAGTCGGTAAAAGACCTTCATAAAAATATTGAATCAATAGTTGCTCATTAATTTTATATTGGGGGCAGTTTGCACATAGCTTCTTAAATCTCTCCCAATATTCATATAATGACTCCTTGGTGCTTTGTCGGATGCCACAGATTTCTTTTCTGATATTGACATCCCTGGTAGCTGGGAAAAACTTCTCTAGAAATAACTTCTTCATCTCTTCCCATGTTCTAATACTTCCAGCAGGTAAATAATATAACCAATCTTGGGCGTTGTCTTTCAAAGAAAAAGGAAAAGCCCTAAGCTTTATTTACTCTTCAGTGAAATTAGTAAGCTTCATCCTTATACAAACAACATCAAACTCTTCAAATGCTTATAAGGATCTTCTCTTAAAGTGCCTCAAAAAGTGGGTAACAAGTGAATCAATCCCAACTTTAACTCAAAAGTGTTATTATCATTCAAATTTAGAAAATTAATGCAGTGAGGCTGTCGGTCCTCAGCTGGAGCAACTAGTTGGCGTAAAGTGTGATTTGCATCCATGTTCCTTTCTCTCTATCATTCTTCTCTCTGTACTTGTTGTCTTTCTTTTATCTGCTTTCTTAATGCCTTTGTTGTTTTTTTCAATTTCGGGATTGTACTGTAAATTTTCAGATTGATTCGAACACATAACATACATAAACCGTCAAAAACTCTTCGACAACGACGCCAAAATTTGGTGATTGATGTCACCTACACCAAATATAAAAGGAAACCAACTTCTTGCAACACAAATTAATGTAGTAGTTGAAAGTAGAGAGCGTTCCTATGAAGAATTTAGGCGTTAGTAGTTACCTGATAAAGAGAGGGTTTTAATTATGAATTAAGCATAATTAAATTGGAATATGGAATTGAAAAATAACAAATAATGAAATAATGAAAATTTAACAATCAATAGAAACAAATATTGGTTTCGATCTCCTTCATTATTAAACTTGCGTTAATCATCGATACTAAAAATAACCAATTTATTAGTTAAGCATTTGTCATGGTAAATTTATTTACCTATTTTCTCTTATGTTTAGTTAACCAAAACATGTATTTGAATTAACCCTTATTAATCAATAATTTGGATATGATATCAGATTTAATTAATTAATAGCTTTATGAATCAAGAAATCGACGAACTAGACAACATATATACATTGTATATTTAGTTTAGAAAATTATTTTTCCTAAAATCAAGTCTCTAACGTAGTAGGCAAAAATTCTAGTTGCTACTTTTGATTAAAACAATTGAGCGTCAACTGTTTAATCTAGCGATTGATTGAATAAAATCATAAACTAGTTGTGTACCTAGTTGTAAAATCAAACAATCAAATAATGACCCGAAAAATAATTAATACTTGACTAATAAATTGATTGAAATAAAAACAAAAGTCGACAACATTGAGTTCAAGAATGGGATTCTATAAACCAAGAAATAAAAGTTCAATTACCCAAGGTCACAATCTTTCTTAACTATTTCCCACCGTCAATGGTGTAATTGTGGCTTGATTTATCGTTGTTGTTCTCCTTTTCGCGTGTGTTATCCTCCTCTCTATTGACGTTTGTTTCTCCTTCATTGCTTGATGCCATCCACCACAAGCTTTCTATTTTCTTCCTATTTTAATTCATTGTAGTTAGGGGTGTTCATGGTAAGGTAATCGACCCGTTCAGTAAATAACTGAACTCGAACTCGAACACGAATGTTAGGTTTGGCAATTTCACGAACTGAACACGAACCTGAACCTAAAAAACCTATAGGATACGTTAACCTATTTTCAGGTTCGGTTTTCAGGATAACCAGAACCTATTCATATCAATATATATGACAAAAATTATAAAAATAATTGGCGAAAACAAATACAAATTATTCATAAAAGTATGCATATAAAATTCATTAAAGATTAATCCAATATGTTAAACCCAAGCAAAGTAAAAATAAGCTAAACAATGTCTTATAAAAGATCCATACTAAAAAAAGATAAACTATTAAACATTGTTTAATGTTTATAATATCTCACAAATATCTAAGCTAATATATGTACTTTAAAAACTAAAATTGCAGGATTTCTTAATAAATGTGTTTTACACTTATTAATTTCTTTAATTAATCTCTAAATGATTATATTATTTTAGTCAATGAATTTTTCTATTAATAGTTTAATACTTTGATACATATTAATTAATATTTGAAGTAGAAGTATTGAGTGTTGCATTAGTTGTTACTTATAATAACAATGTTCAAGATTAACATTTAATAACATAAAATTAAAATAGTTTTTTCCTTTTATTCTTTTTTTTACTCAAGAATAAATATAGTAAATACTAGTAAATTTATTATTATTAATATCCTCATAAATTATATCCAAATATATGATAGGTTTTTTGAGTGTTTCAGTCTTTCAGGTTCAGGTTTAAACCTAGAAATGAAGTTAAAACTGAACTGAACCACGAACTGACTTCGGGTTCGATTAACCTTGTTCTGAGTTCGGTTCATGCGGTTCAGGTCCGGTTCACAAATTTGCGAGTTTTCTTAAACACCCCTAACTGTAGCTGATGGGACAATTAAAGGTGTGTGACCACTACGATTCATCCTTGCCACTCTCTTGCTTGCTCACTTCTTCCACAAGATCATTGCCCTTCATCGTTGCTTGACTTGTGAATAAAACTTGTGGGTTTATTGTCACGCCACCTTCAAAACCATCGGCCTTCCTAGCGTCATGTTTTAGGGTGAGTCATTTTTATATATTCTCATCATGTCTTTGCGTTGCATTTTGGTCTCCATGTCTTTGCGTTGTTTTCTTGCTTCCTTGCAAGATTATTCACCGATTTGAAAATTTAATCTTTAGTCCAATAGCACCTTGTTCACGCTCTTTTAAAGCCGTTTGCTACATTATTTGCTTCATTTGTTTTATATTTTCAACTTGCTGCGTTTCAAGATTTGGGTTATTTTACGAGGCCATGTCTAATTAGGATTAACTCCTGGTTCAGTTATTTTTATCTCAAAATTATCGCAATTCTTTTTATTTAGGATATGTTTGGATGTGGGTGGAGGGATGAAAGTTCCAAAATATACCTTGATATAAAACAAGATTAATTCTTATTAAATATAACTTCAAACTTTAAGAATAAAGAGAATTAACATATAAAAAATAGAAAATAAAGACATAACAAAACCCAAATGATGAATGTAAAATAGAGTTATGAGAGAGAGAGACCACAAACAACAAAAGAGAGACACAGCGATAGTGATGGCATAAACCTGGTAGAGACAATGATTTAAATTAGTAGAAGCTAGAAATGGCAAGTTGGTGACAAGTCGTGATCGTCTCTTTGAAACTAAGTAGAAGTCTCCCAAAGACTTGTTCCTACCTAATGGATTGATCCAAGGCAATTACAGAGGAATCAAGGAGAGATGCGATAATGAGGAAGAGGAGAACCGAAGAAGAAACTTTGGCAATTTCAATGCTCTAATACCGGATGTAGAAAATTTTAAATAACCACAAATCTAACTTCTAATTTATCAAACCAAATAGTCATAACTGACCTATGGAACACAACACCAAAACAACTTTTTCTATTTTTGGCATTCAATTTTCTTCTCACCATATAGCACACACTTAACTTATATATAACTAGGTTAAATAAAGACTTAATTGTATGTAAACACTCACACCAATATAACCAATAGATAAATGACATCTAAAACTTGCTTTAATTCCTACTTGAGATATTATGGGGCATGATATAACTAAGGCGTACTAGAGTTCTCCAAGAATGGTCGATTACTTAAGCAGTTAATTATACTACTTTAACTCTTATTGCGGTATTTTGACCAATTAATTGCCATAATGTTTTGTATAAATGCATTTGAAGCTAATATGATTAAGACTAAAGGAGGTATTGCCCGATATTATAAGCAATAATCAAAGCGAGAATTTATTAAGAATATGTTACTTGGATTCAATTTTTCTTGGAACATGACATATGTTTGAAGGCCTACTTTTAAAATTAATCTTAATAAAGAGCTTCATAAGTACTATAAAAGTAATAGCATTTAAGACAAGGAGATTCTCTCTGTTGGACCCCGATTTTAAGTGAAATTTAGAAATAATAATTGAAAAGAAATGAGTGTTTTTTTGTATATGTTATGGTATAGATGTATTTATACTTAAAGGAAATTGATGAGAAATGAAGTGATTGGTTTTGATAACTTTGAAATTTTAGTAGAGTTGTATGAGTTATGAAAGTTAAAGTAAATGAGTTGATTGAAATGGAGTTGAAAAGCATGAAATGAATAGTGAAAGTATGAGAATTTTGAAGAAATTAGAAAGTTTGACTTCTTTTTGGAGTAGAGAGTTGACTTTTTGATTTAGGCAGATTTTGAAGAAATGATCTTTATGAAATTTGTAGATTACGTTGAGAGCTTTCTGTAGCCATAAAGTTTGACAGTTTTCGATATCGGAATCAAAAGTTATGAGTTTTCGAAGTTAAGTGTATTTGGCGTTGTTTTGGAAAAATACTATGAAGTATCCGATCGCCATACTGATGTGGTTTGAATTGGAATCAATGGTTTACGTGAAAGTTATAGAGAATTAGAATAGCTTTAAAGTGATGTATAATATGCAATTTTTGCATGTGGAGGTTGAAAGATGTGAGATTGTGAAGTTTGAATGTTGTTGGTTGATATGTCATTTTAAATGCATATGTTTTGGACTTAATTTTGATTGATTTATGAAATTGGTACTTAAATATTGATGAAATTATTTGATAAATATTTGCAGATGGCTTTCAATGCCAAAAAGACAGAAATGGATCAAAAAGAGGAAAAATATGGCAAGAAGTGCGAAAATTCTAGATTGGTCGAAATTCAAAGATTAGGCGTGGGCACGCCTAAGGTCATAATCCCAAATCTGCAGATTTTTCAGAATTGGAATCCAATTAGAACCAAATCGCCAAAGATCTTCTAGGGCCCTTTTCAGGAAGTTTTCCACCTAAACTAGAAGACTATCTATTTGAGACAAAATCCAATCAAGATATGGGATATCCAAGTCAAAGAGGGAATTGGACAAATTGCCATGACTATAAATACATGTATGGGGGTTAGAGGAAGGGCATCGAGTCTTAGTATTATGGCATTAGGGGGCTATCTTAGGTTTAGGCTAGGATTTTCGTAGGTGCACTTTCTGGTTTTTCTTGTTCACGTTTTCTTCACAATTTTAGATAGGATTTTCGTTTCTTTCATTAAAGACAAGTTATGGAGACAATTCTTTTTGTTATTTTCTTTGATTTCAATTCAAGTATGAGTAGTTAATTTTCTTATCTTGGTTTAGGGATCCATGTTACATGTTATTTTGGTGAGATTATTTGGATGTTTTTCATGATTGTTAATGAACATTGAATATTTTCAGATCTATTCTTTCTAATTGGATTTGTTGGTTTCTAGGAGCGCTACTAGAGATTAATTGATTCAACCGCTAGATTAACGAAATATGACGTTCAGTTTCGGTAATCAAAAGTAGCAATTAGGATTAACTTCTCTACGTTAGAGTCGGAAAATTCTAAGAAAATATTCTCTTAATTGATTGCATGTCGTATATGTTTATCACTTGTCATTGGTTCTTAATGCTATTATTCAATTTACCTATGATCGTATCTAGGTTATTGTTTAATAAGATTGCTAGAATACATGTTTATATTCATTACACTTAAAAGATATTTCCCCCAATGAATGTTTATTAATAATTGCAATTTTATGTCGAGGATCCATAATAGCATGGTAATATTGGTGACCGAAACCAAGGTATTTTTCCTATTGAATTTTCAGATTTAATTATTGTTTCAATTAGAGATTTTTCCTTTGATTTTCTTATATTTTCGTAATCAAAACCAACCCCCCCTTTTGTTATTTGTTCCGTTTAAACTCGCTAACCTTTACTGTTAGAGATTCCTCGTGGGAACGATATCCGCTTACCGCTACTACATTAATTTGTTTTAACGGAAGTGATTTCTTTTATATTTGGTTGCAGGCGACAGCATCACCATTGGTATGGAAATTTTTGGGTAGTAGCTTCGATTTAGATTTTGACCCCCATTGATGTAGAATTTGTTCATAGGGTCTTAATAAAATTGTAGCTCATGTTTCCAGCTTTCTAACGCCGTAAAGTATGCAATTTTTCGATATCAGGGCAAGAAGTTATGATAATTTGAAGTTTGGAGATATCTGGAGCTATAGAACTTCAATTGATCGGATTCTTCTTAAAAATTAAACTAGAGCCATGGGGCTACAAATGTTCTGAAGGAGCCGATCGACAATGTAGCCTCTAAGACTTTCAATTTCGGATCGAAGTTAGGTGTAGTGTTCATTTTCGGTTTTGTAAAGGTCTGAACAGATTTCAGTATATTGGAGCTATCTTGAGCTATAGAGCTCCAATCAATCGGATTCTTCTTGAAAATTAAACTAGAGCCATAGGGCTACAAATGTTCTGAAGGAGCCGAATGACAATTAATTCTCTAAGACTTTCAATTTCTTGAGTGAAGCTCGGCGTAGTGTTCAGCCTCGGGTCTGAATAACAGACTTCAGTATTTTGGAGATATCTTGAGTTATAGAGCTCCGATCGATCTGATTCTTGAAGCAATAGATTTTTAAGACATAGAGGAACATTTCTCTAGAAGAAAGTTTTGTCAAATGGCTTCATTTACCTGATCGAAGTATGGAGTGAATGTATTAGTTTTTATGAAGGACATTGTTGGAAGATCACTTAAGGTTTTAAATTATAAGGCTTATACGTAAGGGCCATAAGGGTCTTCTCTCATTCATTAATGGAAAGTTGGTAAATAAGAAGAGTGGGCTTTAGTATAAGAAGGAGCAGTGATGCACGTTATTGACAGAAACAAAAGAAGAAAAAGAACAAGAGAAAGAAGAGAGAAGGGAGAGTAAGCTTTCGGATGAGTAAATGAGAAAGAAAAGAGAGAGAGCTAGGGTTTGATTTTTAGGGGTCTTCAAGAAAGCTTTCTATGTTGATTCAAGAGAGAAAAAGGTGGAGAATGAAGAGAGCTCCATTATGAACCAAGAAAATCCGAAATTGGAGAAGATGAAGGTAAGAGTCGATTTTCGATCTTTGATCTTTTAGAGAGTTTTGGTTTAGATACCTTGGAATTGGTATGGGTTTGTGAATTCTAAAGTTAATTTTGGAGATTACATGTTTTAATGGGATCAAATTTGGGTGGAAATTAATTAGGGTTATGTCCAATTTTATGAATTGGGGTTTTTGAAAATTGGTGATTTAGATGGCTTGATCTTATGTGAAATTAGTGTTTTCTAAGTTCAATTTTAAGGATTATGTTATTTATGAGGTTGAAATTGTGTGACATTGGTGTATGGATTTTTCAATTGGAAGAATAAAAGGAGAAATGGTCAAATTGAAGCATTGGACAAGCTTCAAGCATAGAAATGAGGTGGGTACCTGTTTATAATAGAATTTATAAGCCACTACTGCTTTCTTTAAACAAAGAGATTTTCTGATTTTAATTGCATCATAAATGTTGCATCATTGTATGAATGATTTGAAAAATCATTATTGATTCAATACATGAACTTTTGATGAATTGCAAAATACATTTGTGTTATGCCTCGAAAATTCCATGACATTTTGTATATTAGGAAAAGAGCATTCGATAAATTGATTTAAGCATGATTATGTGGTTGTGATTGGGCAAGGGAGAACCTGTTTCGTTAGTCTCGTGCACGATGACCCATAACCTTCTCCCGACTGCCTACTTGAGGTCACGAGATCCTGAAAAATCGGACAAGTCGTGTTTACGGTAAACTTCGGTTAACCGTCGTATTTATGGAACTCTCGAGCCATTATGTGTGCATTTGCATTGTGAAGTGATATGATTGATGCATCCATGTTTTGGAAATTGTGATTTCGACTACTGCGAGAAAAGAACTTTTAAAAATGTGCTTTATAGGTTTCAAACAAAGTTTCTGCAAGAAAAGAAAAGAAAAGCGTTTTTAAAGGTTTTGCTTATTTATTTGTTATAAACTGTTACCTACGGGCTATAAGCTCACCCCCTTCATTCCCATCCACAGGTGATGAGAAGAAGATCGGGTAAAGAAAATTGAAGGTTTTTGTTTGTATGTGTGCATATTCGAATTTTGGATATTGATGTTGTATTATGGCTTGGAATGCCATTAAGGTTTTGTAAGTAATTAATTTATGATATGTATGGATTATGAAATTGTGTATGGATATGGAATGTGGATTTGCATACTGAATTGAGATGAGATGAATATGAATGGTCTTGTATATAAATTGTGTTCTTTGGATTTGAGTTTTGATTGAGATTATAGAATTGATGAATTCAGTTGGAAAGGGGTATGGCTGTATGAGATTGAGTAAAATGGAAAAGAAAGAAAAAAAGTTATACGGATTTGATTGCTTTAGAATAGATGTCTTAAGGTTTCCAACTCGATGCTTTTCCTAAAATATTTGTTCACGGATATCGAAAATTGGTCTCGATTCGTTTTGATCAGAAGTTTGCTTCGTTTTGTTTTGCTTCCGATTCTTCGCTTTCGCTTATGATTTTTCTTCCGCCTTATGTTCCTTTCTTTTGATTTCGCTTTCGTTTTGGCCTCTTTCGTTCCGCTTTCCGGTTGGAATCCGGTTTCGGATCGGGTCCCAACAGTGATGGTATCAGAGCGCCAATTATAGGATCTTAGATGGGCGCATGTGTATAAGTGATATGCATGAGGAATTGACCAGAGTTTGAAAGGATAAAATTTAAATTAGTGAGAATGTAATATTGATGTGAATGACCTAACATGTATTTGGAGTATAAGAATGTTTTGATTAAGGTGTCGAAAGCATGATTGATGATAAAAGAATGTGATAATGGAGATTAAGGTTGAATTTCATGATGAATTTGGATGAATTCCTTTAGATATATATGTGAGATGTACTATAGGATACTTGAAAGATGAGTTGAATGATAGAGATATAGATATATATATGGAAGTTCAAAAGGATTAAATTGAATGGTATTGGTCCATATTAAGGTTATTAAGAATTGGACTATTGACTTGTGTAAATCTGTTAAGAAATATTGATATGATATGATATTGGTGGTATTTGATACAAGAAGTGATAAATTGCGAGTAAGTTGAGAAATATGTATGATAAGGAAATTAGATAAGAAAAGTGATTGATTATGATCTATTGCAAAGAAATTAGTTAAGAGATTGTGATACTTATTAATGTCTTAGAAGGAATTTCGAGGATGAAATTCTTTTAAGAGGGGGAGAAATGTTGGCCCCTGATTTTTAAGTGGAATTTAGAAATAATAATTGAAAAGAAATGAGTGTTTTTGTGTATATGTTATGGTATAGATGTATTTATACTTAAAGGAAATTGATGAGAAATGAAGTGATTGGTTTTGATGACTTTGAAATTTTAGTAGAGTTGTATGAGTTATGAAAGTTAAAGTGAATGGGTTGATTGAAATGGAGTTGAAAAGCATGAAATGAATAGTGAAAGTATGAGAATTTTGAAGAAATTAGAAAGTTTGACTTCTTTTTGGAGTAGAGAGTTGACTTTTTGATTTAGGCAGATTTTGAGGAAATGATCTTCATGAAATTTGTAGATTATGTTGAGAGCTTTCTGTAGCCATAAAGTTTGACATTTTTTGATATCATAATCAAAAGTTATGAGTTTTCGAAGTTAAGGATATTTGGCATTGTTTTGGAAAAATACTATGAAGTATCCGATCGCCATACTGATGTGGTTTGAATTGGAGCAAATGGTTTATGTGAAAGTTATAGAGAATTAGAATAACTTTAAAGTGATGTATAATATGCAATTTTTGCATGTGGAGGTTGAAAGATGTGAGATTGTGAAGTTTGAATGTTGTTGGTATGGAAATTTCCGGGCAGTAGCTTCGATTTGGATTTTGACCCTCATTGATGTAGAATTTGTTCATAGGGTCTTAATGAAATTATAGCTTATGTTTCCAGCTTTCTAATGCCGTAAAGTATGCAATTTTTCGATATCGGGGCAAGAACTTATGATAATTTGAAGTTTAGATATTGCTTAGGTGATTGCTAACAGGGTAGAAACTTTGATTGAAACATTGACATAGCTAGAGGTTGAAGTTGCTTTGGAGTTCTTCATGAACATTGTAGAGCTTGTTTTATCTTTCCATTGATATAAAGCACGAAAATATTGGACAAGGGAGTAGAAAGTTATGATTTTAGAAGTTCTGATGCTGTTTAGTGTGAAGCCGATCGACTAGTCACTTTGTGTGGAGTTTTTGACCCATTTAGAGGTCGATCTAATTTTTAAGGCCTTCATAAAAGTTGTAGAGGGTTCTTTTACCTTTCCGTAGATACCAAGTTTGTTAGATTTGGAGTTCTGGGTCAAAAGTTATGATGTTTAGAAGTTGAGGTGTTGTTTAAAGTTTTGAGGAGATTATCGATTGGTCATCTTTGAGTGCATTTTTGACCTCATTAAAGACCGAGATTGCTTTTGAGTCCTTCTTGAAAATTGTAAATCTATCTTTTATCTTTCTAACGATACCAAGTTTGTAAAATTTGGAGCTCGGAGTCAAAAGATATGAAGGTTATAAGTTAGGAGGTCAGGATCGCACGAGCGATCAACCGCGCTCGTGCAAGCGATAGACCGCGCGCCCGTTTGGGCGAGCGCAGCGCTTGGCCCACGCGCTTGTCGATCGACCCGTGGGGTCGATTTTCGGCCGACCGACCTCTCTTTCTTCTTTTGGCCATAACTTCTTCGTCCGATCTCCGATCGACTTGATTTTTGAAGCATTGGATTTCTAAGACATTTTTCTATCTTTCCATACTAGATTGATCTGTTTTGGCATTAAATGGAGAAAGATCGACCAGATCAAAGTGAGCTGATCGGTTGTAAAAGTTTGAACAGTGTTCAGTATTTTGGAGATATCTCGATCGGTAGAACTCCGATCGATTTGATTCTCTTTGCAAATTAAACTAGAGACAAGGATCTACAATTTATCTAAGGAGCCGATCGACAATTTAGCCTATAAGACTTTCAATTTCTGGATTGAAGTTAAGTGTAGTGTTCAGTCTCGATTTTGTAATGGCCGAACAGACTTTAGTGTTTTGGAGATATCTTGAGCTATAGAGCTCCAATCGATCGGAATCTTCTTGCAAATTAAAGTAGAGCCATGGGGCTACAAATGTTCTGAAGGAGTCGATTGACAATGTAGCCTCTAAGACTTTCAATTTCGGATCAAAGTTAGGTGTAGTGTTCAGTTTCGGTTTTGTAATGGTCTAAACAAACTTCAGTATTTTGGAGCTATCTTGAGCTATAAAGCTTGAATCGATTGGATTCTTCTTGAAAATTAAACTAGAGCCATGGGGCTACAAATGTTCTGAAGGAGCCGAATGACAATTAAGTCTCTAAGACTTTCAATTTCTTGATTGAAGCTCAGCGTAGTGTTGACCTCTGTGCAATAACGAGACTTGATATTTTGGAGATATCTTGAGTTATAGAGGTTCGATCGATCTGATTCTTGAAGCGATGGATTTGTAAGACATAGAGGAACATTTATCTAAAAGAAAGTTTTGTCAAATGGCTTCATTTACCTGATCGAAGTATGGATTGAATGTATCAGTTTTTAGGAAGGACATTGTTGGAAGATCACTTAAGGTTTTAAATTATAAGGCTTATACGTAAGGGGCATAAGGGTCTTCTCTCATTCATTAATGGCAAGTTGGTAAATAAGAAGAGTGGGCTTTAGTATAAGAAGGAGCAGTGATGCACGTTATTGACAGAAACAAAAAAAGAAAAAGAACAAGAGAAAGAAGAGAGAAGGGAGAGTAAGCTTTCGGATGAGTAAAGGAGAAAGAAAAGAGAGAGAGCCAGGGTTTGATTTTTAGGGGTCTTCAAGCAAGCTTTCTATGTTGATTCAAGAGAGAAAAAGGTGGAGAATGAAGAGAGCTCCATTATGAACCAAGAAAATCCGAAATTGGAGAAGATGAAGGTAAGAGTAGATTTTCAATCGTTGATCTTTTAGAAGTTTTGGTTTAGATACCTTAGAATTGGTATGGGTTGTGAATTCTAAATTCAATTTTGGAGATTACATGTTTTAATGGGATCAATTTTGAGTGGAAATTAATTAGGGTTATGCCCAATTTTATGAATTGGAGTTTTTAAAAATTGGTGATTTAGATGGCTTGATCTTATGTGGAATTAGTGTTTTCTAAGTTCAATTTTAAGGATTATGTTATTTATGAGGTTGAAATTGTGTGACATTGGTGTAGGGATTTTTCAATTGGAAGAATAAAAGGAGAAATGATCAAATTGAAGCATTGGACAAGCTTCAAGCATAGAAATGAGGTGGGTACCTGTTTATAATAGAATTTATAAGTCACTATTGCTTTCTTTAAACAAAGAGATTTTCTGATTTCAATTGCATCATAAATGTTGCATCATTGTATGAATGATTTGAAAAATCATTATTGGTTCAATACATGAACTTTTAATGAATTGCAAAATACATTTGTGTTATGCCTCAAAAATTTCATGGCATTTCGTATATTCGAAAAAGAACATTCGATAAATTAATTTAAGCATGATTATATGGTTGTGATTGGGCAAGAGAGAACCTGTTTCGTTAATCTCGTGCATGATGACCCATAGCCTTCTCCCGGCTGCCTGCTTGAGGCCACGAGATTCTGAGAAATCGGATTCGTCGTGTTTACGGTAAACTTCGGTTAACCGTCGTGTTTATTGAACTCTCGAGCCATTATGTGTGCATTTGCATTGTGAAGTGATATGATTGATGCATCCATGTTTTGGAAATTGTGATTTCGACTACTGCGAGAAAAGAACTTTTGAAAATGTGCTTTATGGGTTTCAAACAAAGTTTTTGCAAGAAAAGAAAAGAAAAGCGTTTTTAAAGGTTTTGCTTATTTATTTGTTATAAACTATTACCCATGGGCTATAAACTCACCCCCCTTCATTCCCATCCACAGGTGATGAGAAGAAGATCGGGTAAAGAAAATTGAAGGTTTTTGTTTGTATGTGTGCATATTCGGATTTTGGATATTGATGTTGTATTATGGCTTAGAATGCCATTAAGGTTTTGTAAGTAATTAATTTATGATGTGTATGGATTATGAAATTGTGTATGGATATGGAATGTGGATTTGCATACTGAATTGAGATGAGATGAATATGAATGGTCTTATATATAAATTGTGTTGCTGGATTTGAGTTTTTGATTGAGATTATAGAATTGATGAATTCCAGATTGGAAAGGGGTATGGCTTTGTATAAGATTGAGTAAAATGGAAAAAAAAAAGAAAAAAAAAGTTATACCGGATTTGATTGCTTTAGAATAGATGTCTTAAGGTTTCCAACGCGATGCTTTTCCTAAAATATTTGTTCACGGATATCGAAAATTGGTCTCGATTCGTTTTGATCCGAAGTTTGCTTCGTTTTGTTTTGCTTCCGATTCTTCGCTTTCGCTTATGATTTTGCTTTCGCCTTATGTTCCTTTCTTTCGATTTCGCTTTCGTTTCGGCCTCTTTCGTTCCGCTTTCCGGTTAGGATTCGGTTCGAGATCGGGTCCCAACACCCTCTCTCTCCCTTCCTATTTTGTTGTGGTAATGGAGGCTTTTACAAGAAAGTTGAGATGTACAACCATGAATTGAAACTTCAAAAATGATGACGACTGTAAGCAACTTCAATTAACTAATTTGGCATTTACAGATAACATTATGCTCTTCTGTAAAGGGCAAACTAGTTCTGTTAAAATTATATTTGAAGCATTTCATGAGTTATCTACTGCTATAACACTACAAGAAAAATGTAAATTAGCGACGGGAACTTAGCTACGGAAAAATTTTCGTCAGCAATTAGCGAAGGAAATATGTTTTCCGTCGCTAAAATTGAGTGATTTAGCAACGGTACTAATATTCATCACTAAATTTGGAGAAAATTTGTCCCGACAAAATTTGCGACGGACATTAACGATGGAATAGTATAATCGTCGGTAATAAATTATCGACGAAAAATATACCGTTGGCAATTAGCTACGGAAAGCATATTTTCGTCGCTAAAATTGAGTTATTTTGTGACAATACTAATACTTGTCGCTAAATTTGGAGGGAATTCATCGCGGTAAAATTCGCTACGGAATTTAGTAACGATATATGTTCAATCGCTAAAAATGGAGGAAATTTTTGGCAGAATAAAAAATTTTGAGTTTACCTACGAAAAATTCCATAGGTAAATTCCATTGGTAAATGAATTTAGCGACGAAAATTTTCTTTCCGTCGGTAAAAAGGCGGGAATTATTGGCGGTATAAAATTTTTTTGAATTTACCTACGAAAATTTCCGTCGGTAATTCCGTCGGTAAATTCTTTTTAAATATAAACTCACCCGACATCTCCCTCCCACTTCTATCTTCTTTTTCCTTTTTTCTTCTTCCTTCTTCCTACATCTTCTCTTTGGTTTTCTTGGAGCCCATTTTTCTGTTGTGGACTCATTTTCTACTCGACGACGTTGTCTTCTCCGGCTATTGTCATCATATCCTTCGGTAAAGGTATTTTTGCAACTACTGTCATGTGTTTTTTCATATATTAAATGAAAGTTAATTTGAGTATTTATTATTTTCATTTATTTGGGTATTTTATTTTGGAAAACAACCTTAAGGTCTAAATGTTAGTAACAGAATGGACAAGACGTGATTTTAGTTGTGATGTTAAGATAAATTTCTGATGCATGTAAGGTGTTTGATGAAATCTTTGTTATTTGAAAAAATAATTTCAGTTCTTTATTTTTAGTTCTGTTTTAGTGTGAATTTTAATATTTTAATTCTTTTACTTGAAATAATAAAGTTACATCCATGGTAACTAGAGAAACTAAACACTTTGCGGTAAATTTAAAAAATAGTTTTCAAGAAATTTTAAAGAGAAAAAAATTCGCTTAGTAACTATATTGGCTTTACTCACGGAAAAATTCGTAAGCTAATTACCGACGGAATTACAAAATTCGTTGGTAATTTTCTAACTGAAGAATTTACTTATTGAACAAAATAACCGTCGTTAAATTTACCGATGAAAATTTTTACCGTCGGTAAATTTACCAGTGAAAAATTTTTGTCGTTAAATTTGCTAACGGATATATCTCCGACGCCTTTTTCTGTGAATAAATTCCGTCACTAAATAAACTTACCGATAGAATATGTACAAATTTCATCGGTAAATTCCGTTGCTAAACTTTATTTTTCTTGTAGTATAAGAATGCATGCTAACACGACAAAATCTAATATATATTTGGGAGGAGTTAATGTAACATCCCGACCCCAATGGGAAGGGTATATGGGTCAATTTGGTCAGGCTAATAATTTGCATTTCATATTTCTGATGTGAACATTTATTTGGCCTCGATTGTGAGAGGATCGAGTCATTTGGCACGTGCACGTATAGGTACATGCATTTGTTGTTGGGCACCTAAATTTTTTTATTTGAATTAATTATGTATCTATTTATGGATTTATTAGTTAATTATTTTATTTTGTCTTAATTGATTTAATTATGTGTTTATATAAATATTTTATGTTGGGCTTGGAAATTAGAAGTTAGAAATTAAATGAAAGCTTGGGCTTAATATTGGAAAGTATGGGCTTAGGTAAATGGATTAAGTAGAAGGAGGATTAATAATAAGTGGGTTTGGTGGAAGTAGGCCTTGGGAGGTGGAGGCCCAAAAGCCTTTATGTAAGGGGAAAGCCAAAACTATGTAGTTTTGGTGTAGGATGAATTAAAGGAATTAAAGAAGAGTTAAAGGAAGAGGAGGAGAAGAGAGAGTGTCGTAGAATCCAAAGGAGAGGAGAAGAGAAGGAAAAACGTGAGCTAGCCAAGGAAGAAAGGAAGAGAGAAAATCGTGGGAGGCTTGTGGAGAAGAAGAAAGAAGGAGAAAAAGAAGAGAAATCAAGTGAGAAAGGTAAGCTTTCATCTTTTCTTAAGTTAGATTCGAAAATGGTGTAGGATGGAAGTTAGGGTTTGTGTAGAGATTGAAGAAAATGGAAGAGAAGGTGAGATCTATGGAGGTTAGGGAAGGTTATGGTTATTCTAGCTTAAATGGGCTATGGGTAGGTTAGGTTTAAGACTTCGTTATCGATTTATCGATTCTTGAATGTTCGACTTTTCCAATGAGTTTCGAAATGTGTTTTATTGAAGGGAACCAAGGAAACCTCACTCAAGAGAGAGAGGAAGAGCAATCGTGAATCCGGATTTTCGACGATAGGTGGGTAACATGTTTATAGTTGTTACGTAGTGGGCAAATGCCCTATGTGTGCTATCTTTGTTATATTATAAGCATATTGAAAGTGTATTCATATGATTTGAAAGAAAAGAATGGAACTTTGATGATTTGAAAGAATAAAAGAAGCATAAAATGCTACTTTACGTATGAATATGTGAACATAATTTGTTGTGTTTGGGCGAGAGAGAACCTCTATCGTAAAGTCACGTGCACGTTGACCCCTTTTTGCCTTCTCCCGGCAGCCCGCTTGTGGCCCACGAGATCCGAAAACTGGACTCGTCGTGTTTACGGTAAACTTCGGTTTTCGTCGTGTTTATGGAACTCTCGAGCCAATTGTGTGCATTTCATCATTTATAAGTGTTTATGATGCATAAGATGGGTGTTAGTTGCAAGATGATTCTATGTTATGCCTTGTGTGATGAGTTGAGTAAATTGCTAATGCTTTGGATTATTAATTGTGTGTGTGTGGCTCATTATGTGATGGCTATAAATTTGTTAGCCACTGAGCCGTGTTAGCTCACCCCATTCTCCCTCCTCAGGTGAAAATTCAAGTTGAGAGTTGAACCTTGCAAGGCATCGACATCACTCCAAGAACTTAGGAACTTTTGTATTAAGTTAATAACTAGCTTTTGGAATAGCTTTGTAAGCATATTGATCATTGAGCATCTCATCTTTTGTGTTTTGTACTTGATTTTGATGAATATGCCAATATGTAACCAAAGCTATGCATGAATCTTTCTTATGATTGGAAAAGAGAATGAGAGCTCTAGTACTCTCTTCATTATATGTTTTGTTGATTTGTGACCTATGTGTGAAGCATGTGTACCATTCTTTTAAGTTTGGAGATTTACATTAAGTGTCTGCTGGGTTTTGCCTTGAAAGAGCTTGCTGGAAAATTTCCAAGGTTAGGAGTTGTAAAAGTTTTGTAAATTCGGGTATGTTGCATTTTCGATATTTTCGTGTTGTTAGAGGATTGTATGGGAGCTTTATGACTCCTTGAGAGTGATAAAGAGCTGTAGGGTTCTTCTAAGATGTTTATAAGCTATTTATGAGGGATTAAAATGGTAGGTGTGAGTGGTTAGAATTAAATGTAGGTCTTTGTCAAATGACAGATTTTTAGATAGAACCTTTGTGACCATTTTGACCCTTATAGAGTTGGAATTTCGTCGATGATCTTCATGAAAAATGTAGATCTTTCTTTCTCTATGAAATAGACACCAATTTTGTTAAATTTGGAGTTTGAATGGAAAGTTATGACCTTTACAAGTGGAGTATCAGTAGCAAAACCAGACGATGCCTTTATAGAAAAAACCGACGATGCCTTTATAGCAAAAACCGAGACGATGCCTTTAGAAGCAAAAACCAGACGATGCTGCATGGCAAAACCGGGCGATGCCTGTAGCAAAAAAACCAGGCGATGCATCATAGCAAAAACCGGGCGATGCATTGTAGCAAAAACGAGACGATGCTGCATCAGCAAAAACCGAGACGATGCCTTGTAGTAAAACCAGGCGATGCCTTTATGGCAAAAACCAGACGATGCCTTTAGCAAAAACCAGACGATGCCTGCATGGCAAAAACCGGCGATGCCATGAGCAAAAACCAGACGATGCATTATGGCAAAAACCGGGCGATGCATCATGGCAAAAATCGGGCGATATTCTTGTTCATCTCCGTCGATTTTGCTGAGGATGACATCATCTCCGTCTGATTTTTTGCTAAGGATGACGTCATCTTCGTCTCATTTTATAAATGCATTTTTGTCTTCGACCCTCTTCCTTCTTTGGGCCATAACTTTTTGCACAGACCTCCGATCGACCTCATTCTCGAAGCATTGGATTTCTAAAAGATTTTTCTACCTTTCTACACTGGGCTTATCAGATTTTCTTTCAAATTGAAAATGGTGGTTTGAAACGAAGCATGGCGATCAGTTGATAAGGGCTGACTATGCTTCAGAAATTTTAAAATATCTTGAGCTATAGAGCTCCGATCAAAGCGATTCTTGTTTTAAATTAAACTAGAGGCATAAACCTACAAGTTTTATGAAGAGACCGATCAGTGATTAAGCCTTTAAGATTTTCAAATGCTTACCTGAAGTTGGTAGTGCTCAGTTTTGATTGTTTTCTTCGAGATAGTGTTTTAACCATAACATCTTCATTCCTAACCCGAATTGAGCGAATCCAGTTGCGTTGGAATCGTGAGATCCGAGGATCATTTTATCGAGCTAACCCGAATTTTTATAAAGTGAAATTTTTCCATATTTGTGATTAGCATATGTGTTCGGTTGTGGGTCTTCTACATTTGGATGGGTCAGAATGTTGGGCTTTGAGGCGGGTCCAACATTGTTTGGTATCGAGCTTAGGCTTACTCCTAGGCTTAAAATGTATAGTAGGGAACATTGTATGTGATTAAATGTTTATTTTATGAATTGATTGTTTGCATTACGTGACATGCATATCATGCATACATATAGGAACTAAGCTTAAAAGCAATTGTAGCTAATCACTAGTATTTTCATTGAAGAGTGCGATGCCACCTCATCGAAGGACACGAGGAGTTTTGCAAGGTTCAATTGCACGACTCTCCGTAGAGAGGAGAGCACGGATGAGTCTGTAGCCCAGGAGTGGCGGAGGCCCCTACAGGCGGGGTAGTGAGCCTCTTCGTTCACAGACTCGGCGATCACCTAATCTGTGCGAGCAAGTGCCTACGTTAGACCCAGTACATTCAGGCATTTACCCAAGCTTTTGTTCAAGGCTATGGGGCAAATGCCACGAGCTTCTAGTTGACCCACTAAGAGGGAAGGCAGTTTGATAAGCTAAGGAAATGCACGGGCGGTGGACTTCCACGGGACCACGGATCCAGGAAGCTGAGACTGGTTGAGGAAGGCGAGAGAGTCTTTGGATCGGATGGAGTCGAGGATGATGAGAGGGTAGTCTATCTTTGATCTGCTTGAGGTGATGCTTTGCCTTTGGTGGGAGGCGTGCCGAAGTCGATTGAGACGATGGGATTGACATGGGAGACTTCTGTTGTCTTGAAAAGAAGTATCTGTCTGAAGTGTACATTCAATGAAGCGAGGAGTTCTAAGCCTTACCGGAGGAGATGACGGTCGATGAATCTGCGTCGGTTCACCTGATTGGCTAGATATCTTTGCAGAGATGAGGATGAGTGAGGCTGCTAAGTCTGTCGATTTGAGTCGGGTTTGCACTGGCTATCGAGAGAGAAGGTGATAGTCTGACTTCCGTGACTTACAAAGAATTGGTTGAAGCGGCGAGGGTTGAGAACCTCGAGAACATCGAGAGTGCAATTAACAAGAAGAGGAAGGAAGAGAAGCGATTCGGGAGGGAGGTGGTACTTCATGCACGAGAGAAGTGCTAGAGCCTTTCCTGCAGTCCGAGGAGAGAATGCTGGTGGGAGCCGGCTGACCGATGAGGACTTCTTCCGTTTCCCACCAAGTCTCAGCGGTGGGCGGTAGTAGAAGAGGAGATGGGAGAGACCACCCTTCCTAAGTGTGAGCACTGTGGATATCTCCATAGAGGAGAATGTCGCAGATTGACAGGAGCATGCTTCAATTGTGGCGGAAGGGCATATCGCTAAGTTTTGCCCAATGGGACGAGAGAGAGGATCTCGAGATGACCCTCTAGAAGGACGAGGCGATGGCTCGTAAAGCGGTGATGAAGTGGGTAGCTCTGGAGGTCCTAGAGAGCTTATCCTCGAGCAGATCCGGAGGGCAAGTTCAGCCAGTGTTTGTCATGACTCGAGAGGAGGCGAGAGACCGCGCGAAGTTGTGGCGGGTATGGTTAAAGCTGTTTGATGATTATGTGCTTGCTATGATTGACTCGGGTTCTACCCATTCCTTTGTGTCTTGAGCGGGACTATATCTAGGATGTAACATCCCGTTCTTGTCGACAAGGGTATTTTGGTAATATAAGACCGATCAACCGATTGGAATATGATTGAGTGAGTAATTGGGTTCAAATGAATTATTTAGAATAATTTAAGTGTAGCGGTATTTTATAGTGGCTTATAGGAGATTTCAGAAATTAGGAGATAATGCGGACCGAAAATATTGGAGAGACCGGTGATTGGTGTATAATCTTGAAAGAAGCTGTCCGATGGCAATGGAAAAGTTAGAGTGGATGATAGGAAATACATATCTTTGAGCCATTGAAATTTAGAGGCTGAAATTTAGACCGAGCTAGAGACCTTTGTCTATAAATAGCTAGGTTTGAAAGAAATTTGGGAAATTTTGGCTAAGGCATTTCTGAGTTCTCTTCTTCCTCTTCTGTGTCTTGCGATTCCTCCCATCGGTGAGAGATCCTTCGATTTCTTCTCATGGTTTCTTCCTAGTATGCTAGGCTAACTTGTTTCTTGTTATTGATGAAGGATTGAGAGGTCGTAAGTGGAGAAATCGTTGATTGCAAGGATTTTAGGGTTTTCTGGTGGAATTGTAGATTTGAGCTTGATTGGTAAGTGTTTTTGTGTTTAATTTGTTATTAATGGTTTCTATAGCATCTATGGCTTTTATTGTGGTTGATTGAGTAGTTGAGGGTGTTCTTGGGCGTTTTAGTGAGAGAAATGGTGAAAATCGATCGGAGAAGACGACTGGTCTTCGCGACATCGCGACGAGCATCGGCGTTAGGGCTTCGTCATGACGAATAAAATTGAATTGAGTTAAATGTATTGGTCGCGACGTAGGCAGAAGACGTCATGGCGAGCCGCATGAGGAGACACACGCCATGGCGAGCATGTTTCACGCCATGACAGCGTGCCTCTTTCGTCAGCCGAATGCCGCGAGGTCGTGACGAGCTGTTTTATTGGATTGGATTGTACTTAATTGGACATAATTTCATAGAGACATATGCATCACTGTACTGTTTAATTGAGCGATTAGTAATGGACTGTACTGTACTGTTATAGAGGCACCGTTGGATCGTCGTTCCACGGACATTGCTGGGACTTCCAGGCAATAGCTCGGAAGTAACAGGTGAGTAACCTAGTTGGTTTCTCAAATTCTTGAGTGTCTAAATGTTCACTGTGAATTACTTGACAATGTGAATTACATGACTACTGAGTTGTATGTGATCGAATTGCACTGTATGACCACTGAAATGTATAAAGGTGAACTGTATTAGTACTGAAATGTGTATGACTGAATTGCATGCTCTTACTGTATAGAACTGAATAATGTGAATTTCAATGTATGACTGCATGACTACTGGAAAGGGGTACGATTGAATTGTATGTGTTTACCGTATTGGATTGGATTACTGAATTACTGATTACTGTTACACTGGGCTTTATAGCCATACACTGTGACTTACTGAATCACTGAATACTGAATTACTGAACATTGCACTGCATGCATAAATGCATGATCAGATAATGGACGTGCCCCAAGTTGCTAATTTCACTGAAAAGAGCCTAGAGCTCGAATCTCATCTTGTCCGGGCTTAGCCGAGGGGAGAAATCACGCGCGTCCCCAACATTTCGTGAGCACTTGGGCACAACATGAATAACAGGAAAGAGTCTCATATGCATCATATACATGACCGATGAAGCGCCAAATTGTGTGACGATTCTTGAGCATGCGATGCCATGATTTATTTGTAAATTGTGATGTATCTGTACCTTCGTTATGTGAACTGCATTCTACGCTACTATATTATTGCTAATGATCAGATATCTTGTAGCAAACTATTATAGACTATCGTATAATCGTTATATAATACTGTTAATTGTTATTCTTTGTGTGTCTTGGCAGCACATGATTTGTGTAATGCATGATTTGAGTGAACCATCGATGATGGTTTCTCCTTGAGTTCATAAACTCACCCAACATTGCAATTATTTTTCAGAATCGAAGAGTACCCGTTAGCAAAAGCGGGAGTATGGTATGAGAATCAGTGAAGGTCGGAAGTCGGGATCGGTTCGTTATGCGCATTACACGTCTTTACTTTTGTACTAAAGTGTTTATTATGTATTTGTAAAATTGACCTAAGTGGCTTTTGAAAATGAGTGTATCCTATTGGGACGGGATTGAATGAGTACCCAAAATTGAGTATAAATTCGCGCATTTGTTATAGAAAGTAATGTACCGATTTTCTGGCGAGTGTTCTAGTACGCCACCCTCGCGGGTCACGGGCTCGGATATCACCATGGATATCGGGTTCGGGTCTCGTCGGGAGTGGGGTGCTACATTTGTGGTATCAGAGCCCAGAAGTACAATCTTACATGGGCGTTCTGAGAAAAATGTGTCAAGTGCATGCATCTAAGTCGCGTCATAGCAGACAGTGACAACTGATCCCTAGTATAGCATATGAGTCACATGCATGAGCATGTATCGGTCGTTTAGCGATTAGAGATAGTGAGGAAAATGATAATGTGAGAATGTGATAAAGGAAGTTGTGTACATCATGAAACCCGAAAAGAGTATATGGTTTGATTTGATAAGTGAAGATTTGTGTCTTGGTATCGTGATTTATAGTATGAAATGCCTTATGAGAGTTCTGCTGAGTATACTTTTGGAATGTGAAATAGAAATAAAGTGATAGTTATGGATTGAGAGGAAAATGAGAATAGAAATATGATGAAAATGAAAAGAGTTCGGTGAATATTGTGGATGAAAAATAAAGTGTTCCATGTTATAGAAGTTGCAATTGGGATTGATTACGTGATGAGAGTTATAAATCATGATTTATGGTGAGAATCAATTATCTTAGTAAGAAATCAAGAATGACTGTATCTGATGATGATATTGAGTTGAGTGTGAAAAGTTAGTGAGTATGAGACAATTATGAAAAGATTAAATTGTAAAATCTCGATAATAGCAGTGAAAGAGTGAATAGGATTCAGTTGATTTGTCTAAGTGAATACACACCTAATCATGGAACCCCGTGACAAGTGGAAATATGGAGCGTAAGTGTCTTATTTGTGAAATGGCATGAGAATAAATTAATGAGTTAGTGGATAATTGCCAGTTCGATTCTTATAGAATGAAAGTGTTTATAGTGATCAATTGGAAATGAATAGAGATTGTATTCGATCCTCTCGCACGCAGGTCGGGTGTAAAAGGAAAGTTGTTGAGCTCAGATTTGATTTCCTTTGGAAGTGTATATTTGATAGTGGGATCACCCTTATGGGTGAAATGATTGGGCATAAGTGAATAATATCGTGAATATGTTATAGGAGGAAATTAGGTGGCCTATTAAATAAGCCCGATTATTATTCACTGTGGCCCCAAGCTCGAGATGAGTTAGGCAAAACACGAGAATGTTTGTAGTGATCAATTGAGAAAGAAGTGAGACTATTAATGATCGAGAGCTGGTACCAAAAGAGAAAGGTTATCGAGAATTAAATGAGATTAAAGTGTCCTTAGTAGTATAGGCTACTAATGGGTAAGCTGATGTAAGTGTATATTCGGATATGATGTGATGATTATAGCGATGCGTTCAAGATATTAAAGTAAATGACATTATTTAAATGCTCTGTAGAGCCTCATCATAAGGAATGTTATAATCTTGTAAGGCATGGCATGAACTGCTCTATTGGAATAAGAGTGGTGATCGATAGTGAGGAGAGATAGTTGATTGACAAGATTTTATGAGCAGTGTTAATGGTGATAAGGTTTGATCCGATAATTTGACTCGAGAGTGACCATTGAAGAGATACACTTTGAAATGAAGTGAAAGTTAATTTTGGAGTCCTCATCTAGCGAAGAATCAAGTGTAAGAGATACCATATATTCTTGAAAATGTGTACATTATGTTGATGAGATGACTCGATTGTGTAAGAGAATTCTTGAATATCAAGGGAATGTTAGCTGCAGATGTGAAAAGAAAATAGAGTTGTATATGTTTGTGTTGTGTTTCGAAAGTATAAAAGTGAGTGATATAAATGTGAAGTGAATAAGTTAAATGTGATAAGTGTTAGTGATTGCACCAAGTGTGTTGTATATATAAATGTGAATACTTGTGATTGAGAATCAGTGTATACAATTGTGAGTAATGTGACAAGCGAGTAAAGTGATATATAAATATATGTGTTAGTGATTGTGCAAGTGTGAGTGAGTATAGCGGTGAGATAAATGTGCTGAAACTGTGAATAATGTTCTGAATATGATAAGTGTAGTGAAATGAGATACATGTGATTGATTGTGCAAATGTGAACATTTGTGACTGTGATTGAGTGTATAAAATTATAAGTAGCGTTCCAACTGTGATAAGCGGTGAAGTGCTAGATATATGTCGATAAGTGCTAGTGGTACGTGTAAATGTGAGTAAATGCTTAGTACAATAATAAGCGGTAATTAAAGCTGTTGTGGTGGAGCTTAGTGATCGGAGCTTTGAGCTCGATATCGGTGAATCGGCCTAAGGCCATAACGACGATAGTCATACCAGAGGGCTCTCCTACTTGCCAAGAATGCGATTAGTGTAAAGGGAATAGTGCATACCGGAGGGCTCTCCTATCCCTTATGTGAGTGGGCGAGAGTGCATGCAGGAGGGCTCTCACCTTCTAGAAAATGTGATCGATGTGAAAAGTGCCGAATCGGGACGGTGGAAATGCTCGATCCTGTGAGTATCATAAATGGGAATTTGTTTACATTAAGCATCGGATGTGTGTTGTGGTGATACATTGTGATAGTGTGAAAGCGTCGCCTCATATGTGTAAAGTGGCAATGCATGAGAGGAAGTGAATTGTGAAAATTGCTCGATGATATGGTTAAATTGTGATTATAATGAAATGTGAAATTATCGATAGTGTTACGATTGTGTATTGTGGTGTGTTGTGAAAATTGAGAATCAATGCAATTAAGTGACAAAATGTGTAAATAGATCGGTAAAATGTTTTATGGACTGGAATAATAAACAATGTTAAGATCTGATAGATGTGTTTTTGGTACCGAATGTGAGGTCGTGCGATTAATTATAAAGATGTGAGTGAGAATCGAGAATAGAAGGGGCGGGTTAATTCCTTATCTCGAGATCTATTGTATATGAAATTTTGAGGACGAAATTTTAATTAGGAGGGTGAATTGTAACATCCGTTCTATCATCAAGAAGGGTATTTTGGTAATATAGAGACCGATCGAGCCGATTGGAATATGATTGAGTGAGTAATTGGGTTCGAATGATTGATTTAGAATAATTTAAGTGTAGCTGGTATTTTATAGTGGCTTATAGGAGATTTCCGGGAAATTAGGAGATAATGCGGATCGAAAATATTGGAGAGGCCGATGATTATTTGTATAATCTTGAAAGAAGCTGTCAGATGGCAATGGAAAAGTTAGAGTGGACTGATAGGAAATACATATCTTTGAGCCATTGAAATTTAGAGTGAAATTTGGACCATTTGGAGACCTTGTCTATAAATTTTGGCTAAGGCATTCTGAGTTCTCTTCTTCCCTCTTGGTGTCTTGCGATTCCTCCCATCGGTGAGAGATCCTTCGATTTCTTCTCATGGTTTCTTCTAGTATGCTAGGCTAACTTGTTTCTTGTTATTGATGAAGGATTGAGAGGCTGTAAGTGGAGAAATCGTTGATTGCAAGGATTTTAGGGTTCTGGTGGAATTGTAGATTTGAGCTTGATTGGTAAGTGTTTTTGTGTTTAATTTGTTATTAATGGTTTCTATAGCATCTATGGCTTTTATTGTGGTTGATTGAGTAGTTGAGGGTGTTACTGGACGTTTTTAGTGAGAGAAATGGTCGAAAATCGATCGGAGAAGACGACCTGGTCTTCGCACATCGCGACGAGCATCGAAGCGTTAGGGCTTCGTCGCGACGAATAAAATTGAATTGAGTTAAATGTATTGGTCGCGACGTAGGCAGCAAGACGTCATGGCGAGCCACAAGGAGACACACGCGTCGCGCGGCGTATTTCACCTTGCGCGGCGTGCCTCTTTCATCATGACGAATGCTGCGAGGTCATGCGAGGAACTGTTTTATTGGATTGGATTGTACTTAAGTGGACATAATTTCATAGAGACATATGCATCCTTTGTCTTTGTTTAATTGAGCGATTAGTAATGGTACATCTTGTCTTTGTTATAGAGGCAGTTGGATCGTCGTTCCACGGACATTCTTTGGGACTTCGAGGCGATAGCTCGGAAATGTGGTGAGTAACCTAGTTGGTTTCTCAAATTCTTGAGTGTCTAAATGTTCCTTTGTGAATTACTTGACAATGTGAATTACATGACTCTTGAGTTGTATGTGATCGAATTACCTTTGTATGACCTTTGAAATGTATAAAGGTGAAGCGTATTAATCTTGAAATGTGTATGGTGAATTGCATGCTCTTCTTGTATAGAAGCTGAATAATGTGAATTTCAATGTATGATTTGCATGACTCTTTGGAAAGTGCGATTGAATTGTATGTGTTTACCGTATTGGATTGGATTCTTGAATTTCGATTCTTGTTACTTTGGGCTTTATAGCCATACTTTGTGACTTCTTGAATCATTGAATCTTGAATTCTTGAACATTGCCTGCATGCATAAATGCATGATCGGATAATGGGCGTGCCCCAGTTGCTAATTTCCTTTGAAAAGAGCCTAGAGCTCGAATCTTGTCTTGTCGGGCTTAGCAGGGAGAAAATCACACGCGTCCCCATCTGTTCTTGATGAGCACTTGGGCACAACATGAATAACCGGAAAGAGTCTCATATGCATCATATACATGGTAGTGAGCGCCAAATTGTGTGACGATTCTTGAATATGCGATGCCATGATTTTCTTGTAAATTGTGATGTAATCTGTACCTTTGTTATGTGAACTTCTCACGCTCTCAGTATTATTGCTAATGATCTGTATCTTGTAGCAAACTATTATAGACTCTCGTACCTTTGTTATATATCATATTAATTATTATTCTTGTGTGTGTCGTCTTTGTCTGTGATTTCGTAATGCATGATTTAGTGAACCATCGATGATGGTTTCTCCTTGAGTTCGCAAACTCACCCAACATTGCAATTATTTTTCAGAATCGAAGAGTACCCGTTAGCAAAAGCGGGAGTATGGCGAGAATCAAGTGAAGGTCGAAGTCGGGATGGGTTCGATATGCGCATTGCGCGTCTTTACTTTTGTACTAAAGTGTTTATTATGTATTTGTAAAATTGACCTAAGTGGCTTTTGAAAATGAGTGTATCTATTGGGCGGGATTGAATGAGTACCCAAAATTGAGTATAGAATTCCGCATTTGTTATAGAAAGTAATGTACCGATTTTACGGCGAGTGTTCTAAGACGCCACCCTCATGGTCACGGGCTCGGATATCACCATGGATATCGGGTTGGTCTCGTCGGGAGTGGGTGCTACATAGGAGGAGTTTGAGCCCATTGGATACTCGTGATGGTGAGTACTCAATCGGCCAATATATTATTATCGATCAGTATATAGAGATTGCGAGATAGAGATTAGTGGAGGAAAATTGGTGGTGGATCGATGCCTTTGAAGATGGGAGGATTGGATGTGATCCTAGGTATGGATACATTAGAGATATCATGTTACTTTAGATTGTAAGCAGAAGGCGGTGGAGTTTGAGCTAGAGGATAGCGGGAAAGTGATACTCATGGGAGATAGAAAAGTCAGTCCACCTCGGGTTATTTCAGGTATGATGGCGAGAGAGAATGATGAGCGAGGGTGTGAGGCCTTTTGGCTTATGTGCTAGATATGGAGGCGATAGAGGCAGGTTGGAAGACATTCCGATGGTCGAGGAATTCGGATGTCTTTCGAGGAATTGCGGGACTACCTCCTCTAGGAAAATTGAGTTTCCATTGAGCTTCATTCGAAGCCTTTGCGCCGATCTCAATTCGCCTTATCGGATGGCTCCGTGAATTGAAGGAGCTTAGGAGGCGATTGGAGGATCTTTTAGAGAAGGGTTATGTTAGACCGAGTTCTTCTCCTTGGGGAGCTCGGTTCTTTTGTGAAGAAGAAAGATGGGTCATTGCGGATGTGTGTGGATTATAAGAAGTTGAATCATGCCTTTGTTAAAACGGATATCCGCTCCCGCGCATAGATGATTTGTTTGATCGAGTTGCAGAGGCGAGAGTCTTTTCAAGATAGACTTGAGGTGGGTTATCATCGATTGAGGATTAAGGAGACCGATGTGTCAAAGAGCGCTTTTAGGACGCGGTATGGCCACTTTGAGTTTTTGGTTATGCCTTTCGGGTTAACGAATGCTCCTGCGGTCTTTATGGATTTGATGAATAGAGTCTTGAGTCCTTCTTAGATCAATTTATCATCGTCTTTATTGATGATATATTGGTCTATTCTCGAGTGATGAGGAGCATGAGGATCATTTGATGGTTGCCTTGGAGACATTGAGGAAGAATGAGCTGTATGCCAAATTCGATAAATGTGAATTTTGGCTAAGGAAGTGGTATTTTGGGGCATGTGATCTCACGAGCAAGGAGTGCATGTGGATCATAAAATAGAAAATTTGTGGTTAAATGGGAAGCGCCAAAGAATGTAGGTGAAGTGAGAAGTTTCTTGGGATTATTTGGATATTACAGGAGGTTTGTGGAGGGCTTTTCCTTGATATTGCTCCACTTTCCAAGTTGACAAGGAAGAATCAAAATTTGAATGGGTGAGGAGTGCGGGGTAGTTTCGAGGAGTTGAAGAAGCGGCTTACCACCGCACCGATTCGACATTGCCTTACGGTAATGATGGGTACATTGTGTGCTGAGTGATGCCTCAGGAAGGGTTTAGGGTGTGTATTGATGCAAGAAGAAAGTGATTGCTTATGCCTCTGGCGGTTGAAGCCTTATAAGATGAACTATCCGATCCATGACTTGGAGTTGGCTGCTATAATCTTTGCATTGAAGATTTGGAGACATTATCGTATGGAGTTACCACTAGGATATTCTGGATCATAAGAGCCTTAAATACTTGTTGACCAAAAAGAGCTGAATTTGAGGCAGAGGCGATGGTTAGAGTTCTTAAAGATTATGACTTGGTGATAGACTACCATCGGGAAAGCTAATGTTGTGGTGATGCATTGAGTAGAAAGTCCACCATGGCACATGTGGAGCAGTGTACCTTCCTTTCTTTGAAGGATTTAGCGGACTTGATGTGATGTTGAGGCAAGATGGGCTGAGTGTATTTTGGCAAGTTTGGGGTGAGGCCGGTCTTTGAAGGAGAAGATCGAGGAATTTCGGGATCGGGATGAGTACTTGAGTAAGCTTAGGAAGAGATAAAGAATGGAAAGCCGTCTAATGTAGAGGTAAAGGAAGATGGATTAATGGTTGTGGGTAGTAGATTGTGTGTTAGGGTAAGTTAGAGTTGAGGATGAAATTCTTGATGAGGCGATAATGCTCCTTATGCAATGCATCGGGGAGTTCTAAGATGTATCGAATTTGAAAGAGCATTTACGGTGGAAAGGAATGAGGAAAGATGTAGCGAGTATGCTAAAGATGTTTGGTGTGCCCGTGAGTTAAAAGTGAACACCAAGCACCTTCGAGCAAGCAATCCCTTTACTATTAGGGTGGAAATGGGAAAAGATAACTATGGATTTTCGATGGGATTGCAAGATCTGGCGGAAGCATGACGCTATATGGGTGATTGTGGATAGGTTGACTAAGTCACTCACTTCTTGCCGATTAAATCGAATGATTCTTTGAATATTTTGGCTAAGAAGTATGTGGATGAGGTGATCGGACTTCGTGGGATTAGAGTTCGATAGTGTCGATAGGGATCTAGGTTTACCTCCAGATTTTGGGAGAGTTTGCGGGGAGGCTTTGGGGACTCGATTGCATTTTAGTCTGACTTTCCATCCATGAGACCGATGGACGGTCGGAGAGGACCATTCGGACTTTGGAGGCAATCTTGAGGGCTTGTGCTTTGGATTTCAAAGGTTAGTGGGATGATCACCTACCTTTGATTGAATTAAACACAACAATTCCTATCCTCGGGAATTCGGATGGCGCTTATGAAGCCTTGTATGGTAGGAGATGTAAAACTCCTATATGTTGGGATGAGGAAGGTGAAAGAAAGCATGGGGCTGAGTTAGTGTAGGTCACAGATTGATAAGATAAAGCTAGTGAAGCAGAGGCTTAAAAATGACTCAAGATCGGATGAAGAGCTATTCGGATGCCCATAGGAAAGAGATGGAATTTGAAGTGGGTGAGAAGGTGTTTCTTAGAGCTTCTCCATGGAAAGGCGTTTTGAGGTTTGGTAAGAAAGGTAAGCTTAGCCCGGGTATATAGGCCCATCGAGATCATTGAGAGGATTGGGCCTTTGGCTTATAAGTTAGATTTGCCATCGGAGTTGTCTAAGATTCATAATGTATTCCATGTGTCGATGCTGAGGAGATATAGGTCGGATCCTTCGCATATAGTTCAACCTTCAGAAGTTCAGTTGAGAGAGGATTTGAGTTATGAGGAGCAACCAGTGGAGATCTTAGATTCAAAGGAAAAAGTGCTAAGGAATAAGATTGTGAAGCTGGTTAAGGTCTTGTGGAGGAACCATTCGACCGAGGAAGCAACTTGGGAACCTTTGGAAGCCATGAGGGAGAAGTATCCCTACCTCTTCATGAATTCAGGTAAAGATTTCGAGGACGAAATTCTTTTAGGAGGGGAGAATTGTTGGGCACCGAAAATTTTTTTTTTATTTGAATTAATTATGTATCTATTTATGGATTTATTCGTTAATTATTTTATTTTGTCTTAATTGATTTAATTATGTGTTTATATAAATATTTTTATGTTGGGCTTGGAAATTAGAAGTTAGAAATTAAATGAAAGCTTGGGCTTAATATTGGAAAGTATGGGCTTAGGTAAATGGATTAAGTAGAAGGAGGATTAATAATAAGTGGGTTTGGTGGAAGTAGGCCTTGGGAGGTGGAGGCCCAAAAGCCTTTATGTAAGGGGAAAGCCAAAACTATGTAGTTTTGGTGTAGGATGAATTAAAGGAATTAAAGAAGAGTTAAAGGAAGAGGAGGAGAAGAGAGTGTCGTAGAATCGAAGGAGAGGAGAGAGAAGGAAAAGCGTGAGCTAGCCAAGGAAGAAAGGAAGAGAGAAAATCGTGGGAGGCTTGTGGAGAAGAAGAAAGAAGGAGAAAAGAAGAGAAATCAAGTGAGAAAGGTAAGCTTTCATCTTTTCTTAAGTTAGATTGAAAATGGTGTAGGATGGAAGTTAGGGTTTGTGTAGAGATTGAAGAAAATGGAAGAGAAGGTGAGATCTATGGAGGTTAGGGAAGGTTATGGTTATTCTAGCTTAAATGGGCTATGGGTAGGTTAGGTTTAAGACTTCGTTATCGATTTATCGATTCTTGAATGTTCGACTTTTCCAATGAGTTTGAAATGTGTTTTATTGAAGGAACAAGAAACCTCACTCGAGAGAGAGGAAGAGCAATCGTGAATCCGGATTTTCGACGATAGGTGGGTAACATGTTTATAGTTGTTACGTAGTGGGCAAATGCCCTATGTGTGCTATCTTTGTTATATTATAAGCATATTGAAAGTGTATTCATATGATTTGAAAGAAAAGAATGGAACTTTGATGATTTGAAAGAATAAAAGAAGCATAAAATGCTACTTTACGTATGAATATGTGAACATAATTTGTTGTGTTTGGGCGAGAGAGAACCTCTATCGTAAAGTCACGTGCACGTTGACCCCTTTTTGCCTTCTCCCGGCAGCCCGCTTGTGGCCCATGAGATCCGAAAACTGGACTCGTCGTGTTTACGGTAAACTTCGGTTTCCGTCGTGTTTATGGAACTCTCGAGCCAATTGTGTGCATTTCATCATTTATAAGTGTTTATGATGCATAAGATGGGTGTTAGTTGCAAGATGATTCTATGTTATGCCTTGTGTGATGAGTTGAGTAAATTGCTAATGCTTTGGATTATTAATTGTGTGTGTGTGGCTCATTATGTGATGGCTATAAATTTGTTAGCCATCGAGCCGTGTTAGCTCACCCCATTCTCCTCCTCGGTGAAAATTCAAGTTGAGAGTTGAACCTTGCAAGGCATCGACATCACTCCAAGAACTTAGGAACTTTTGTATTAAGTTAATAACTAGCTTTTGGAATAGCTTTGTAAACATATTGATCATTGAGCATCTCATCTTTTGTGTTTTGTCTTGATTTTGATGAATATGCCAATATGTAACCAAAGCTATGCATGAATCTTTCTTATGATTGGAAAGAGAATGAGAGCTCTAGTACTCTCTTCATTATATGTTTTGTTGATTTGTGACCTATGTGTGAAGCATGTGTACCATTCTTTTAAGTTTGGAGATTTACATTGGGTGTCTGCTGGGTTTTTGCCTTGAAAGAGCTTGCTGGAAAATTTCCAAGGTTAGGAGTTGTAAAAGTTTTGTAAATGCAGGTATGTTGCATTTTCTGATATTTCTATGTTGTTAGAGGATTGTATGGGAGCTTTATGACTCCTTGAGAGTGATAGGCGAGCTGTAGGGTTCTTCTAAGATGTTTATAAGCTATTTATGAGGATTAAAATGGTAGGTGTGAGTGGTTAGAATTAAATGTAGGTGCTGTCAAATGACAGATTTTTAGACAGAACCTTTGTGACCATTTTGACCCTTATAGAGTTGGAATTTGGGTCAGTGATCTTCATGAAAATGTAGATCTTTCTTTTCTCTATGAAATAGACACCAATTTTGTTAAATTTGGAGTTGAATGGAAAGTTATGACCTTTGCAAGTGGAGCTGTCTTTAGCAAAAACCGGGCGATGCCTTTATGGCAAAAACCAGACGATGCCTTTGTAGCAAAAACTAGGCGATGCACTGTAGCAAAATCAGGCGATATTACTGTTCATCTCCGTCTGATTTTGCTGAGGATGACATCATCTCCGTCTGATTTTTTGCTAAGGATGGCGTCATCTTCGTCTCATTTATAAATCATTTTTGTCTTACGACCCTCTTCCTTCTTTGGGCCATAACTTTTTGCACGGACCTCCGATCGACCTCATTCTCGAAGCATTGGATTTCTAAAGATTTTCTACCTTTCTACACTGGGCTTATCAGATTTTCTTTCAAATTGAAAATGGTGGTTTGAAGCGAAGCATGGCGATCGATTGATAAGGGTGACTATGCTTGAAATTTTAAAATATCTTGAGCTATAGAGCTCCGATCAAAGCGATTCTTGTTTTAAATTAAACTAGAGGCATAAACCTACAAGTTTTATGAAGAGACCGATCAGTGATTAAGCCTTTAAGATTTTCAAATGCTTACCGAAGTCGGTAGTGCTCGGTTTGATTGTTTTCTTGAGATAGTGTTTTAACCATAACATCTTCATTCCTAACTGAATTGGCGATTCGGTTGTGTTGGAATCGTGAGATCGAGGATCATTTTATCAGAGCTAACCCGAATTTTTATAAAGTGAAATTTTCCATATTTGTGATTAGCATATGTGTTCGGTTGTGGGTCTTCTATTTGGATGGGTCCGAATGTTGGGCTTGGAGACGAGGGTCCAACATTGTGACTTTTCCGGCATTTGATTTTGTAAATGATTTGAACTATGAATGTGTGAGATAATTAGATTGGATTATGATATATTGTGAATTATGGAATAATTGGGTGTGAATGGTGGAATTGGGCGTGTTAGAGTGATCATGAAGTGGCGGTGATCGTTAGGATAAGTTTACGGAATAATTAGAAGAAAATGTCGGACTGAAAATTTTCGAGTGGCGGACCGATTGACTGAATAGGACGAAATAATTGTCCTATGGCTATGGAAATTAGAAATATGATTTAAGAGTTTAAATATATCGAGCCATTGAAATTTAAAGACAAATTGGATGAAAATGATCGTGAAAAGAGTGAAATTTCTTGTATTATGAGGAAAAAGGGACAAGAGATATATGGAATTAGCCTTATAAATGCCTTAGAATTTTGAAAGGAGAAAAGGAATTCTCTTCTCTGAGGGCACGAACCCTTTTCTCCTTCCTCGGTGATCTTCGTTCTGTCTTCTTCTTGATTCTTGCTTGTTTCTCCTTCATTGTGGTTTAAGACTAGTGGAAACTTTAGAGAGGTTGATGTTGGGCAGCTATGGAGATCACCGTGATTGCTAGAGGTTGGAAGAGATTTTGAGATTTTAAGGTTTAGGATTGAGCTTGATTGGTAAGTATATGATTTCATGTTGTTTATTATTGTGTTTAAAGCATGCATGGGGTTAATTGTTAGAGATTTGAGTGTTTAAGTTGAGTTAATACTAGATTTTGGAGGAGAAGAGAAAAAGAAATCGGAGAAGGCGAACCAGGTGCTTGCGTCGCGACGAGGAAAGTGTTTAGACGTCGCGACGAGCAAGGTGGGGACGTCGCGACGAGTGTGAATCATTGACGCCGCGGTGAGCCCTCTCCCTCACGTCGCGGCTAGCCCGAAGGAAATGTTACATGTGGCGGCGTCTGTCGTCATGGCGAGCCACTCCTGCGTCATGACAAGCTGTCAGTCGTCCTTGGCGAGAACGATTTCGATGTGTTTTAATTGGAGTTTTGAAGTATAACTAATTGTGTAGACCTCAATTGAGGTGAGGTTTGATTCTGTGATCTAGTGAATGAGGTTTATGATTAAGGAAAAGAATGAGAGTTTGAATTCGGGTTTTAGAGATCTCATTTAGTGAAAGAAGTTATGAATGTGATTTTATTGCAACCTAAGGATAGTTTCCTGATGATTGGGTTATAATTATGAGAATTTCGAATATATGAATTCAGTGTAATTGGAGTCTTTATTAAGTGAATTTGATTTAGTTCAAAATGAAAATTGGTTTTGAGATCTTGTGAGCTTCGGTTAGTGCATATGAATTGACAAATGGAACTAATTGGTATAAACGAAATTGGTGAGTTCTCTGGCGTGTTATTGAATCGAAATGGTAGATAGTGATCATTGAGTAAAAGAAAGTGGAAAGGGAAATGGTACCGGAAAATCATGAATAGGCATAGTACATCATTATTCAAGGCATGTGCATCATTAATTATTTTATTTGTGCATTTTGTAATGAATGAAATTAATTGATTGTTATAAATAGATGGATCGATAATCCACAGACGATCTTTGGAGCTTCGAGAAAGCAGCTAGGAAGTTCGGTGAGTAACCTAGTTGGTTCCTCATCCTTTATGTGTTTAATATCTTACCATTATGCCATGTGGAGAGAATGGAGGGATATATGTCTTTGTTTTGATTGATTTCAGACCACGGGTGTCTGAAGTATTTAAACGTGATATTGAAGTGCAAAATGTGTATCTTTGCATGTGAATCTTCTTTGTGAAATGATTGGAAATGTGATTTGATACATGTGTATTGTCTATAGAGATATGAATGAACTTGTGAAATCTATAATTGGTTAATAAATAATGGTTGTGACTAGAGCAAATTCTGATCGGAGCTATAAGCTCATTAATTGTGAAAAGGGAATAGTGCATACCCAGAGGGCTCTCCTATCTCTAATGTGAGCAAGCAGTAGTGCATACCCAGAGGGCTCTCCCTAAGTGTATCTGAATTCTGTTCCATTAAGCGCCGATCACAACTCAAAGTAAAACAATGGAAATTATGGGAAGAGATTTGTGTGTGCGGTGTCGATATATGCGTGAATAGTGTGAAAGGTGATCGCCTTATATGTGTACAAATTGGCAATGCACGAGTTAATTTGGAATGTGATAATATGTGATAAGATGTGAATTATTTGGTTATGCATCGTTGAGTGAACCATCGATGATGGTTTCTCCTTGAGTTCATAAACTCACCCAACATTGCAATTATTTTTAAGAATTGAAGAGTACCCGTTAGTAAAAGCGGGAGTATGTTCTGAGATTAGTGAAGGTCGAAGTCGGGATGGGTTAGGTATGCGCATTACATGTCTTTATTTTTGTAATAAAGTGTTTATTTGTATTTGTGAAATTGACCTCAATGGCTTTTGAAAATGTGTGTATTGAAATTGGATGTGATTGAATGAGTACCCAATTTGGGTATGGAATTCCACACATGTGTTTTAAAAAAGAATAATGTACCGATTTCTGAATGAGTGGTTAGCACGCCACCCTCGCGGGGCACGGACTTGGATATCACCATCGATATCGGGTTCGGGTCTTGCGGGAGTGGGGTGTTACAGTTAACGAATAGGAGAGGAATATAATAACTTAGTGAGTTTTCGATTAAATACTTAGGAGGTGCTTGATTTATGGGTTTAGAAGACATCATTGAGTATAAGAATGAAAAACGTCGATTGGATTTATATTATCATTGTATGAACAATATTTTAATATCTATGTTTTGGGGATTATTTCATATCCTCCAAATATGTGAGGAATGAAAGTCATTCATTCCATTTTTAGTAAAATAATATAATTAAAATAATTAATTATATTATATTATATAATTATTTAACATTAAATATATTCTAAATATAATTAATTAGAATATATATGATATAATTAATAAAAGTAAATATATTCTAAATATAATTAATTAGAATATATTAAAATTGATGTAAAATAAAATTTTAAATTTTATTTTCAGCAAAACAATATAATTAATTAAATATAGTTAATTAGAATATATTAAAATTTCATGCAAAATTGAACTAATTTTATTTTTTCTTTTGAACAAAACAATATAATTAATTAAATATCATTAATTAGAATATATTAACTTAAAATAATTGATTAAAATATATTAAAATTTGACGTAAAACAAAATGTAACAAATTTTAATTTTCTTTTTAGTAAAATAATATAATTAATTAGAATATATTTCTCAAGATTAAAAAAACCAACCACTTTCAAGAGGCGGTTGGTTCGCATGGGAGAATAGTAATAATAATGGAAATGAATATAGTAAGGAATATGAATAGATATTATCATTATAATTATGATGGTTAGTTAAGAGGAAGAATGATTACCATTACTATTGATAATGGTTAGTTTGTAAAAAATATTGAGAAATAAAATTAATTACAATATTTTAATTATAATTAACTAATTAATTAATTGTATATAATTAATTAGTATTAAAAATATTTTTTACTATGTAATAAGTTTCATTCTTCTACTAAATGGAGGGTGGTTCAGTCTGATTCTGTTGGGGCTGGGCGTCGGTGCTTGGATCCATGATCTCGATTAGCTTAGACTAAGAGATACCTGCAAAAACAATAAAGGCACGTCGGGGGTTGATTGCCGGCTTGCCCATCCGATGCCTAAGTTAGCTCTTTGTCGTAGGTTTTGTATCTATGAACAAAGAATATCAAGGCTATTAGAGTCTTACCTGCATCATGAAGAGATAATGGTCTTATATAATAAATACCTGACGTGTTTAATTCAACATCTCTGTCGTATTTGACTCAACCTCATGGGAATGGGCCGATCGGCCCACACACCATCCTAGGGTTGGACCTGGGCCTAGCATGACCGAGCCGACCATAAACTCCCTACTCCTCGAGTCGATGGGGAGAAGGCTCGATGGAGTCTGAGGTTCGTGCATGACAACTCGTCTCGCATGTCGACTCGCGATTAGGCGATCATTGGATTAGACGTCTAGCTAAGTGCTGAATTTAATCATTACTTCTGGCGCGTCCTCGACGGTTCAAAATTTGAAAAGGGGCGTCCTTCGTGTTGCTTTTAGGATCGTGCGTATCGTTTCAGCTCTGCTATGCCGCTCGGGTATTTGATAACCCTAATTACATACGGCTCGAGGTTTTGCCACATCGACTTGATTGGTGTGCCCGTTCGATTGATTTTGTGATAACCGCTTCGAATTGTGATTTCCTTCACTACCATTTCTCGCGTCGATTCTCCAACTTTCTCTCTCCGCTCTTCATTTCTTTGCTTGCGACCATCGGAACTTCCTTTTCACCGCTATCAAACTCCCGATCTCGATCATTGAACTAGGTAACGTCCTCCTCCTTTCCTCACCCTATACATTTTCTTTTTAGTAACCATGTAAATCGACTAGCCCTAGAAATGAATCTAGACTTAGGGATGAAACCACCTCCTCCTCCTCTTTCGACCGAGGCGCATGAAAGTGTTTATAGATTGTTGGGCGGCTTGAGATAACGGCGGCGAGCGATGGAAGCCGGAGGCGATGGGCAATGGCCGGGACTCGAGAGAAAGATGAGAAATGTGACGACTAGCAGGAGAGATGGGCAAATAGTTAAGAAGTCGTAGAGTGACCAATCAACGATGACCGAAAGGGAATTGAATCGATCGGTCATCAAAAACAATATTCCTTCATCTTGGGGACCCAGGTTGGCCGCAGAGAACGAGCGGATTCACAGCAATATGGGGGGCTATTTTGCTATTTCAGACAGCTTATTCTCGATAGGTAGCATGAGGCTTCCATATGCTCCGATCATCGATGAGGTATGTTGCGCATATAAATTGAGGCCGAGCTAGATCCCCCCGAATGGTTGGAGGTTCATGAACGGTCTCGCCCTGCTGTGCTATCATTTTGGGTGTCCTCTGTCGATCAATATTCTGCGGCTTTTTCTAAGGATGAATCAAAGCTCGCTCACCGGGGTCGGGATCCCCCACTTCCAGTATAGAGATGCATGGTATCGCTTTGCTGGAACGACTTTGTCGATTAAGGCCTGGAGGACAAAATACTTCTTTGTGAGACCCCCGAGATCTTCTTTCGAGTCCAGGCCGTGGAGGTATCTCCTGTCTGAGCGATGGAACGACATTTCCAGTTTGTCATTTACTGGAAAAGAGTATGAAGTGATCGGCCGAATTAAGGCGCTAGGTCGGTATAATTTCGATCGTCTTATTCTAGGGTATCGACCGATACCTTTTTAATTAGTCCCTCGGCTCAGATTAACTGGCTAGAAGGAGAAACTGCCCCTTCTGGTTGACTCCTCGTAGTTTAACTGCCTTGTTTTTTTTATGAATATTAGCTTCGGTTTCTGACCTACTTTTATACTTGTGCAAGCATGCCGAAGCTCAGGAATTTCACCTCGTCCTTCGATGCTTCCAAGTCGAAAGGCCAGCGCAAAGTGTCGGGCCTTCCTTAAAATTGAAAGAGAGAAGTAAAAAGGTGGCGGTCAGGAAGATGTCGCTAAGCCAATTGCGCCTAACGAGTCCACATCGTTAGTGATCCGATTAGCTGATGAGGACCGAGCGGTCATGGAGGAAGAGGTGGAGGAGGTAGAGCGGCCTCTTAAGAGGAAGAAGACCGCTTCGGCATGTTGAGCGATCGCCCAGCCTTTGGATAAGGGTAAGGGGAAGCGCGATGCCCGACTCAGAAATGGGTGTCGCGATCAATCTAGATAAGGCGCATCACTTAAACACGCTAGTGTGGCTCTTCACATTGCCGGAGGTTGTCCTCCTACGGATGAAGAGTTTCTAGATTCTTTAGGCGATGAGGAGATGGCGGCGGTCTTGTCGTGGCTTAGCGGAGGTAATCTCCATCCACTTTTTTTTTTAAAACAAAGTTCTTCATTGTAGAATCTGGCATTCACCTCTGGAGTGTATCAGCGTTTTGATCGGATGGCTAAAGTCGCCTGATCGATGGACCATGAAATTAAAGATCTCCTTGCCAGTCACCATTTTGAGGATCGACTTTCAAAGGCGGAGGAGGAGAAAAGCGGAGCGATCGTGGAGGGACGGCGGGAAAAGGATGTCGAACCTTGCAGGCAGAAAATGAGGAATTGTGGCTCAAAGATGAGGCATTACAGGCCGAAAATGAGGCCTTGCAGCTCAAAGTTGAGGAGATGAAGGAGGGAATTCTCAAAGCCAACGCTAGTGCCAAGATGGAGAACGAGATTCGCTTGAAAGTCCTACATGACTTCCACGAAGCGGTGTTGGATAAAGTAAGGGCTGAGAACAAATTGTTTGAGCTGCAAGGCTCTATCAAAGAGTAGAGGATTGAGGCAATCAAGCGATGGAAGAGGCGGTTCTTACACAATGAGTGCAAGGAATTTGCTTGCGATTTGGCTCTTTCCATCCTGAGGAATTGCCATGGCGTCCTCGTCCCTGATGGAGATGGATCGGATGGTCCTTCGTTCGAGGACTTTGCCGAGTCGATGCTTAAGCGAGCTCGACCTTCATTGGAGGAGGTGAAGGAGATGGTGAGAAAGAGGTAGAGACATTACAGGATGAGATGCTGGACCTTAGTTCAGATGATGAAGAAGAGCGAGCTCACAGGGGTGTCTCTCTAGTTACTCCTTCGGACCCTGATCCTGTTTCGACTGCTTTGTCGACCTTCGAAACTACTCCTGCCGATCTAGCCATTGATACTTCTTCCCCTACTGAGGGGTCGGAATGACTTATGTAAGAGGACCTCTAAGGCTCATCTGGTCGGGCTTGTGACCAGAAAAAATATATAAGGAAGTAGAACTCTTATTTTTGTCCTTCATTGTCTTCTTTATTATCGATCGGTAGTGAGGTTTAAGAGAATCGTTCTCATGGCCGAGCGATACTGAGGTCGAGCGATCCAAGGTTGCTTTCTTGGTGTCACCTGGTTTCAAGATCCGATTTTGGTAACTTGACGAGCGATGTTGAGGCCGAGCGATCCAAGATTATTTTCTTAGCGTCGCCTGGTTCCAAGATTCGATCTTGGTAACTGGTGGCGATATTGAGGCCGGCGATCAAGATTATTTTCTTGGCATCGCTAGTTCAAGATTGGTCTTGGTAACTTTGGTAGAAGCGATGTTGAGGCGGGCGATCAAGATTGTTTTCTTAGCATCGCTGGTTCAAGATTCGGTCTTATTAATCTGGCGGCGATGTTGAGGCCGAGTGATCTAAAATTGTTTTCTTGCCATTACTGGTTCCAAGATTTGGTCTTGGTAACTTTGGCCGGATATTGGTCGAGTGATCCAAGATTGTTTTCTTAGCATCGCCTGGTTCCAAGATTCGGTCTTGGTAACCTGGCCAAGTGGTGTTGAGGCTGAGCGATCCAAGATTGTTTTCTTGGCATCTCCTGGTTCCAAGATTCGGTTTTGGTAACTTGGCCGAGCGGTGTTGATGACATCCAGTCGGTAGGATATTCTCCCTTTAGCGAGACTTTTCTGCCAAGAAGTTTGGAATCCTTTATTGATGATGATAAGGGCGTGGGCTGTTAAAAAACCTAATTAGCAAGGCCAGGAAAAAGGTACCCACTAGTTACATACAAAGAAATAAACGAATTGAAGTAAAACTTATCTACTGGTAGAACGCCTTCAAGTTTTAGGAATTCCAAGGCCACGGTAGAATCTTACCGTTCGTGTCGCGCAGAACATAAGAGTCGTGTCCGGCTTGCTTGACCACTTGATAGGATCCTTCCTATATCTGACCGATCTTTCCAGGATGTTTCCCTGCCACCTCGGCCTTTCTTAAAACGTAACTGCCGACCTTTATGTCACTCGGCCTTACCCTTCTGTTAAAAAACCTTGTTGCTTTTTGCCTGAAGGCTTCAGAACGAGCAGCTGCTCTATCCCCGTCTTCGCTAAAAAGTATAAGTTCTACCCTACGAGCTTCATCATTTCATTATTCTTGGTAATTTGAAACTCTCTCGTTGGGCAGTGCCACTTCGACTGGAATCAAGGCCTCTACCCCAAAGGTCATTCTAAATGGTGTTTCTCTTGTGACTCCATTTGGGGTCATTCTGTATGCCCACAACACTTCTTCCAATTCATCTACCCAAGTCTTACGTCTATCTAAACGCTTTTTGAGTGCGCTCATTATCTTCTTGTTAGTGTTTTCCGCAAGACCATTGCTTTGAGGATGAGCCACTGAAGTTAATTGGAGCCTTATCTTCAATCGGTGACAGAAATCTTTGAACCTATCATTATCGAACTGCCGATTGTTGTCTGTAACTAAGACCATAAGAATCGCAAAGCGGCTCAATATGTTCTTGCATACGAAGTTTTCAATTTTCTGTTCGGTGATTGTGGCGACCTCTTCTGCTTCTACCCATTTGGTGAAGTATTCCACTACTACTATCAAAAACTTCTTCTGACTAGGACCGAGAGGAAAAGGACCTAGTATGTCCATTCCCCATTGAGCGAAGGGGATGGGATGGCTCACAATTTTCAGCTGCTCGGTCGGTTGATGGGACAAATTACTGTTCCTCTGGCAGGTTCAGCTGCTCGGTCGGTTGATGGGACAAATTACTGTTCCTCTGAAAGGCCTCGCATCGGTTAACCTTTTCCTGACAATCTTTCTTCATTGTTGACCAATAATACCCTTGTCTGATCAATTTGTGAGCCAACATTCTGCCTCCTAAGTGATTCCCGCACTTTCCTTCATGAACCTCGGCCATTGCCCGTTTTGCCTCTTCTTCGTTCAAGCGGTAACAATGACGATCATAAAACGTTTATGCAGGATGTTATTAACAATCACATATTCAGCAGCCTTTACCCTTAGTTTCTTAGCTCCCAAGGCTTCTGGTGGCTGCGTTCCCTTAAGAAGGTACTGTTTGATTTTCTCCGTCTAACTTGATCGTTCGACATTCTTTCGAGGACTTCACTAGTTTTTTGAATACTAGGCTGGTTTATCTTCTCGACCAAAATGTTATTTCTTGCATTTTGATCAGAAGCCATCTTGGAAAGCGCGTCTGTCTGAGCATTCTGCGTCCTATCTATCCTGCTGATCGATTATTCTTCAAAATTATTCAACTCTCGCTTTACTAATTCCAGATACTTGATCATATTGTCCCCTTTTGCCTCATACTGCCTGGTGACTTGACCGGCCACTATTTTGCTATCGCTGTACACCTTTAAAGATTTCACCTCCATCTCTCTTGCCAACTGAAGACAGGTTATTAAGGCTTCGTATTCTGCCTCATTATTGGATGCTCTAAAATTTAATTAGAGGGCGTACTCCACCTTTTGCTCCTGGTGGGGGCTAATCAAGACCACTCCTACTCCACATCCCTTAACGTTAGACGACCTGTCAACAAATAAACTCTAAGTAGGGCATTGCTTGTTCTGCGAGGTAGGTTGACTCATTTCTGCAACAAAATTTGCCAATACTTGGGCTTTGATCGTTGTCTGTGGTTTGTAATGTATGTCAAACTCTCCCAGCTCTACCGCCCATTTAACTAACCGTCTAGAGGTTTCAGGCTTTTGAAGGCATTATCTGAGAGGTTGATTGGTCCATACCTCAATTGTGTGACTATGGAAGTAAGGCTTGAGTTTCCGTGCGACAGTTATCAATGATAGGGCCAGCTTCTCAATAGGTGCATACCGCGCTTCTAGCCCGTTCAAGACCTTACTGACATAATAGATCGGGAATTGTTCGTTTTCGTCCGATCGAATGAGAACTGCGCTGATCGCCCCTTCTGTAAATGCCAGTTTTAGATCAGCGTCTCCCCCTCAACGGGGCTTTACAAAATGGGTAGACTGGTCAGGTATTGCTTTAGGTGGTGAAATGCTCTCTCGCACTCATCCGTCCATTGGAAATGAGTCACGTCCCCTTTCTTAAGATTTTGAAAAATAGGAGGCACTTGTCCTCCATCCTAGAGACGAATCTACTCAGAGAAACTATCCGCCCTGTCAATATTTGAACATCTTTTAAGCATCGTGGTGTGGGAATTTGAACGATAGCTTCAATCTTTTATGGGTTTACTTCAATCCCTCGTTGAGTAATCATGAATCCTAGGAATTTTCCAGATGTCACACTAAAAACACATTTTTCAGGGTTCAGCCTCATTTGGAATTTGTTGAGGGTGTGGAAGACTTCTTTGAGGTCTTCCATATGCTCGACAATCGTCTTGCTTTTGACTACCATATCATCCACATAAGCCTCCTTTATCGACCGATCATTTCTTAAAACTTCCATAACGAGTCAGCGATAAGTAACCCTGTGTTTTCAAAATGAGCGACATTACACGGTAGCGATGCGTGCCTGGTCGGTTATAAAAGCCGTGTTTTTCATCTTGAAGACTCATTTGTATCTGGTGATATGGGAGAAAGCATCAAGCCCGAGAGCTCATGCCACGATGTAGCGTCTACTAGCTGATCGATTTTAGGTAGGGGGAAGCTGTCCTTTGGGCATGCTTTGTTCAAGTCAGTGAAATCGATGCACATCCTCCATTTTCTGTTTTTCTTCTTCACCAGTACCACGTTCGCCAACCACTCAGGGTACTTGATTTCCCGAATGAACCCAGCATCGAGCGATTTTCCTATCTCTTTCTCGATCACCCCCTGTCTTTCTTTGCTTTGCCACCGCTTCTTCTGTCTGACTGGCTTGTAGTCTTTCCGGATACCGAGAGAATGAGATGCTACCACTCGAGAAATTTCGAGCATGTTGCTCGATACCCAGGCAAAGACTGATCTGTTCTCTATCAAGCAATATGTGATCTCTTTGGCCAGCCCTTTTTCAAGTTCAGTGCCTAGATTTGTGAATTTGGATCGATCTTCTTCATCCAATATAATCTGGTGCATTTCTTGACGAGGTTCATCCTCTCGGTTTCTTAATCGGCTCTCACATCGAGGAACTTGTCAAAACTACCGCCCATCAAAGGTCCTTATTTCTGCCATGTAGCATTCCTAGCGATCCTTCTTGACCCACGACAATCTGACCCCATGAGGTGTTGGGAACTTCATTGCTTGATAGTAGGTCAAAACAACTACTCTGAGGGCGTTTTGGGTGGCTCTTCCAATTATTGCGTTGTATGCTCCGCCAAATTTCACTACCGAATTCAACATTCCTCTCATTTGGCGTGGCCTTTGTCCGAATTTTACATTTAAGAACACTCGGCGAATGGGTAGGTGATGCTCTGTTATCCCTTTGATGGGTCCCTCTATTGGCAATAGTCGCTCTCTGGTATCTCCATTTGCTTAAATGCATCATAATACAATAGGTCGTAGAGCTACCTGTGTCAATCATTACCCGTTTTACATCGCTACCATCCATATTCAAGGTGACCACTAGCGCGTCATCATGAGGACAGCTAACATCTTCGAGTCGATTAATCAAATGAGATCACCCATCGTTTTGCCTCTTTTCTTTCTTGATAAGTCTTTGACTTGCACAGCATACCTCTTTCTTCCTCTGACAGTGGACCCTCCTGCTGCACTCCCACCAGAAATCATGTTTATAACTCTAACCGGTCGGTCATCTTGCTAATCGACATTTCTGTTGCCTCTTGCCCTGGACTGTCTTCTCGTGTCATGTCGGTCGTCTGAATTCCTGTTCCTCCCCGCTCCATCGTTCGCATCTTTTTGCTTCCAAGGCTTCCGCCAATTATCAGACTGACCGCTCCTACCCTCATTCTCCCGTTCGGCATTTGTATCGTCCTTCAAAAATCTACCCAGCTTTTCCCTTTGAATAAGGGATTCGATTTCTCGCTTTAAGTCCCAACAGTCCTCCGTGTCATGACCTACATCTTTATGGAACTGACAATATAAATCGGGATCTCTTTTTTTTAGGGGAGTTTTCAACTTATTAGGTTCTCGAAAGGATTCCCCTTTCTGCTCTCATGGCTTCCAGTACTTCCGCATATCGCCTGTTGAGCGGGGTGAAGGATTCTCGTCGTCGGTCCTTTCGACCAGTCGGCATCCTCCAGTTAGACCGATCCTTCTGTCGCTTGTGTGAACCATCTGTTCTGCCGTTTAGCGAACGGTCATCTGCCCTGTGTTTTATGTTTTTCAATACTTCCTCAAGCTGAATATATTTATCCGCCCGATTTCTTATCTCTTGAATAGACCTGGGCTGATTGAGGGCCAATGACTTTTTGAACTCTTCATCCCTCGTGTTGCTTTCATAAAAGCACCAACGTGGATGCGGCGGTGGTCGAGACTTCAAGACTTCATTGTTAAGCCGAGTGATGAACTCCATAAACTTTCATTCCTTCCTTGGGTCAATTGCATCACTTCAGGCGGTTTTACTGACCGCTTACTTGTGGCGAATTGGTTGAGAATAGCGACTTAAAATCCTCAAAACAAGTGATGCGGACGGAGGTAAGCTGTTGAACCATCTTGGGCTCCTTCTTGAAAGGCCGTGCGAAAGCCTTACATTGAATGGCATCGGGGATACAATGCGAGTTCATCATCGTTGAAAATCTTGAAGGTAGTCGAGGGATCGGTATTTTCGGTATATTTTTCAGGCGTTGGTATCTTAGTACCGACCACTGGAAGGCTATCCAAGATCTCTTGAATGAAAGGAGAGCTGTATTGTGTTGATGGTGACGAGCGAATTCATAGCCATATTGATTGATCGTCCACGATTTTTTGAGAGTTTCAACAGAATGGCGATCGGCTATCGCACCTATCTCATTGGCGGGGTTATTCTTTAGTGCATCGATATTGTAAGATTTGTCGAATCGATATATCGGCCGCTTCACATGTTGCCTTTGGGTAAGAGATTTGTTGTGGAGGCGTTCGTGTTGATGGGGTGTTGGATGTGAGGTGTGAATTGTTTCGGCGTTATCCTCGAGCTACGCTTTGTTCTTCTTGATCTCATTTTGGTGGTGGTTGGTTATTGGATGTGAGGATTGTGTGTGATTATTCGGGTTTAATGGGGGTAGCTAAATGCATGCTATGGTTTTGGGTGATAGGTAGGGATGGGTGCAGGGATCATGATGAATCGGTGGAAGAGGCGATGGCGGTAATTACAAACCCATTCGTTGCGGTCACGAGTGCATGACGCCTCTACATCTGGTTTATGTCATTTGCCACGACTTATCTGTGTGGTTTTGGACGTGGTGCTTTGACGCCCGACCCTACGGTGGGCGTCAACTGATTCAATCTGATTCTGTTAAGGCTGGGCGCCGTTGCTTGAATCCATGATCTCGATTAGCTTGGACTAAGAGATACCTACAAAAACAATAAAGGCACGCAAGGGGTTGATTGCCGGCTTAAACTTGCCCTCCGATACCTAAGTTAGCTCTTTGTCGTAGGTTTTGTGTCTATGAACAAAGAATATCAAGGCTATTAGAGTCGTACCTACATCATGAAGAGATAATGGTCTTATATAATAAATACCTGATGTGTTTAATTCAACATCTTTGTCGTGTTTGACTCAACCTCATGAGAATGGGCAGATCGGCCCACACGCCATCCTCGGGTTAGATCTGGGCCTAGCATGATCGACCCGATCATAAGCCCCCCTACTTTTCGAGTCTGATCAGGGAGAAGACTCGATAGAGTACGTATGGTTTGTGCATGATAGCTCGTCTACATGTCAGCTTACGATTGGGCCGATCGATTGGAGGTCTTGATACTGACGTCAACAGACTCTCTAATGTAGAGGAGGTCTTGATACTGTAGACACATATACAATAAAGAGGGGTCATGAATGGCCGCAAGGAGAGTCCGCGAACTTCAAGCATGTAAGAATGCCTTGGAATAATTGTAATGTTCCAAAACACTCTTTTCATTTTCTGATTTTTACTGCAAGACAGGTTACAAAGAGTAGACTGTTACATCTTAACGTTTTGGTGGACGACATGACTCTTGTTTGTATAATCAGAATATAGAAAATAGATCTCATATGTTTTTTTTTTTGGTGTGTTTAGTGTAAGAGGCTATTAGCTATGTATGTCTTTGGCCATGTATTGATCGCTGGTCTTGTAGCCAACACAATTGAAAAGATTGAATGTGCCTGTATTTGGAAATAATATTTCTACCAGTTATTGCTAAGTATGTGTTACTTAATCAAGTTAAAAATAAATTGTATTATTTGTCTTTGGCTATGTATTGATCACTGGTCTTATAACCAACACAATTGGAAAGATTGAATGTGCACTGTATTTAGAAATAATCTTTATATCAGTTAGGACTAATTATGTGTTAACCGAGTTAAAAAAAATTGTTTTGTTTATGTCTTTGGCTTTGTATTGATCATTGGTCTTATAATCAACACAATTGGAAATACTCAATATACCCTGTATTTGGAAATAGTTTTTCTATCAATTAGGACTAATTGTGTGTTACTTAATCGAGTAAAACCAACTTGTATTGTTTTTTAGTTTATTATGAGATTTTACTCTTGAACTTTGAGATTTGTTATGGGTTAAGGATTAACTCTCTTTAGAAGGTGACATGCCTTTTCATAAACTACCTCATAGTCTATGTGATAAAATATTTGTCTGATGACAAGGATGTATCTAATGAAATATATAACAAGTGATATTTAGAAGAGTTATGTAATTCAATATAATTTTGAATCTTTTATAACAAAAATAATTACATATCAAAATATAATTATTTATTGAACGGTCAAAATCATGCACATAACTTGTAATATAAATTTAATATTAAATCTAAATTATGTAATAACTAATAACAGTTAGGACCAAATAACTGTATTAATACTTCAGTATGATAATGTAGCACTTTCATGTCTTGCAAGTTTAGAATTTCTATTAATTTGTTATTTTATATTATCTCAACTTTAGAGAATTTAAATTAGTAACTGAACAAATATATTCTTTATTTTAATTTTACAAATTCAAATTCTCTTAATTAAGGAAATGATAAATTAATTAATTAATCTCTTTTTAAGGTCGGAGAGTTCAAATAATCAAAGAGCACGCGAAGTATTCCGTATGCCACTTTAAAGATACTTCCACAAGGAAATGAATGATGAAAACAACATTAAAGATGTTTTCAAGACAAAGTTCCGATACACATCAAATTTAATGATATTTTGAATTACAACTCCAATGGGACCGACAAGCGACATCTTTGAAGGCCTAATTTACTCGTGACCAAGAAGTTGATTCCAGTTCTTCAGCCCATTTTGCACGTTATATTGTTCATAGTTCCTTTTCCCGCTCATAGCTATACCGTAGAGCACTTAATTTATCAACCACTCACGACAGTGCCATAATCTGGGCGACAAAATTTTGGACTTGTATGTAATACGTCCAGCGTTACTGTGTCTTCATGTTTGCCAATTTGCTTGATGTTTGCCAATTTGATTGACTGACGATACCATGCGGACCACCCTTTTAAGTCCTATCAATTCAAGCTAGGGGCTATATATATAAGTTTTCCACTAGGCTTGGAAAACAAGACTAGATAGACCTCGAGACAACTATCTTTAAACAAACTCATGGGTAAGTTAGATTTGAAGAATGTGATCTCCATTTTGCTTTTAATCTTACATTACACAGTTTTTGTTGCTTCTCACTCTACTGAAGAAGCATTTGCACTGCTCAAATGGAGGACTAGTCTTGAAAACACACTGCACTCCAACTTATCTTCGTGGCCTGTGCTTCCTGAAAATCTCTCCAATTCTAGTCCTAGCACAAGACCCTGCAACTGGCTTGGAATTTCTTGCAATCGTGCTGGAAGTATTGTTCAGATAAACCTCACAAATGCTGATTTGAAAGGTAAGCTTCAGGAGCTCTCATTCCCGTCTTTCCCAAATCTTGCCTACTTAGATTTCTCCGTCAATGAACTCTATGGAATTATTCCACCTGAAATTGGCCAGCTTTCCAAGCTCATTTATCTTGATTTATCGACGAATCGGTTGTCAGGGACTATACCACGAGAAATAAGCCTCTTAACTAATCTTCAGACCCTTCATATTGTTGAGAATCAGCTAAATGGCGCAATTCCTGAAGCAATAGGACATTTGAACTCTCTTTCTGATCTTGCCCTCTACACCAATCAACTAGAGGGACCTATTCCTGCTTCTATTGGTAAATTGAGCAATCTTTCTGATCTTTACTTATATGAAAATAAACTCTCTGGTTCAATTCCACCAGAGATTGGAAATTTGTCGAATTTGGTTGTTCTTTACATAGATACCAACAATCTAATAGGTCCAATACCTGCCACACTTGGAAACTTGACCAATCTGAAAGTGTTGTCCCTGTTCAATAACCAAATTTCTGGCTCCATTCCACGAGAAATCGGAAACCTACAAAACCTCAACAATTTAAGCTTACATACAAATCAACTTTCTGGCTCAATCCCAGAATCATTTGGTGGTCTAACGAGTCTCACTCAACTCCATCTCCATCTTAATAATCTTTCTAGTCATATTTCTCCTGAGTTGGGAAACATGACGTCTCTTGATGATCTAGAAGTGAGTCAAAATAAACTTAATGGTCCTATTCCACCTTCGTTCGGAAATTTGAGGAAATTACAATTTTTATATCTCCGAGAAAACAAACTCTCAGGTTCCATTCCACAAGAGATATCTAATCTCACAAATTTGAGTGTACTGGAGGTAGACACAAACCAGCTCACAGGTCAACTGCCTCAAGGCATTTGTGCAAGTAAATCTCTCAAAACTTAACTGTCAACAACAACCTTTTGAAAGGTCCTATTCCAAAAGTTTGAGAAATTGCACAAGTTTTGTGAGACTCCGTCTTGATGGCAACCAATTCACCGGAAACATATCTGAAGTTTTTGGCGATTATCCATCCTTGGATTTTATTGATTTGAGTGGGAACAAGTTTCATGGTGAACTCTCTTCTAATTGGGGAAGGTGTTGCCAATTAGCCACCCTAAAAATTGCAGACAACAACATTTCGGGTAGGATACCACCTGAGCTTGGAAATGCGGCTAGACTACAGACACTTGATCTTTCTTCAAATGGATTGGAGGAAACAATTCCCAAGGAGTTGGGAAATTTGACTTCTTTGAGTAAATTGATTTTGAGCAACAACAAACTTTCTGAGGCCATACCAATAGAAATGGGGTCATTGACAAATCTCGAATATCTGGACCTGTCTAGAAACAGAATAAACCTACTGATCCCAGCTAACGTTAAGAACTTTCAGAAATTGCACTTCTTGAATTTGAGCAACAACCAGTTTAGTGAAAAGATTCCAGCTGAAATGGGTATGTTGGTTCACTTATCCCAGCTTGACCTTAGTTACAACCATTTCAGTGGAGATATACCTGCGGAACTATCGAACTTGCAGGACATTGAGCTGCTAAATATTTCCCACAACAACCTCACTGGTAAAATCCCAGCAAGTTTCGAGCAACTTCGTGGCTTGCAATACGTAGACTTGTCAAACAACGAGCTTGTTGGTCCTGTTCCAAACAGTAAAGCTTTTCAAGAAGCAGAATTGGAGGGCAACATGGGACTTTGCGGTAATGTTACCGGTCTGCTACTATGCGGAACCTCAAAGGAACATAAATCAGGGAAACCAATAAATATTCTTAATATTGTCCTCCCTGTTGTTGGAGCAGCTTCACTTTTATGTGCTTTAGTTTCCGGGTTCTACTGGTGTCAGACCAGGAAGGAAGCTCAAATAAAGGAAGTGACACGGATGGTGAAGAATTGGTTATTATATCGGTCATCGATGGTAAAACAATGTATGAAGAAATAATACAAGCGACCAACAATTTCGATGACATGTATTGCATTGGAAAGGTGGAACAGGAAGTGTTTACAAGGCGGAGTTGTTTCCAGAGAACATTGTCGCTGTGAAGAAATTTCATTCCTTGGATCTTGGTGACATTTTAGGACAAAAAGGTTTTCAGAATGAGATAAGGGCTTTAACGGAAATCAGGCACCGAAATATTGTAAAGCTCCACGGTTTTTGCTCACATCCACTACACTCATTTTTAGTTTTTGAGTTTCTGCAGAGGGGTAGTCTGGCAAAGATTCTTCAAAACAACGAAACAGCTAGAGAATTGGATTGGGATAAAAGATTGAATGTGATACAAGGTGTGAGCCGTGCATTGTATTACCTGCATCATGAGTGCACACCACCAATTGTTCATCGAGACCTATCAGCCAATAACATTCTGCTAGATTCAGACTACGAAGCTCACGTGTCTGATTTTGGCACAGCCAAGCTTCTCAACCGAGACTCTACAAACTGGACCAGTCTTGCAGGCACATATGGATACATTGCACCAGGTAATATCCCTTGATTGTTGTCTTTAGTTATTAGAATACAGGATACCATTTTTTTTCTTGAGGTCGCTCGCGTTAGGAATTGAAAGTGACCTCTATTTGTTCACATTCTGTATTGTCCCTGCAGAGTTAGCCTATACAAACAAGATAACTGAAAAGTGCGATGTATACAGCTTCGGAGTGTTAGCACTGGAAGTCATCAAAGGTAGCCATCCTGGTAATATGTTATCCTCAATGCCAGAAAATGTTAAAATGGTATTGAAAGATGTGTTGGATCAACGGCTATCAGCTCCATTCCCAGGAGTAAAGAGAAATTGGTGTCCATCATAAACATGGCAGTCTCTTGCACCCACGTTGATCCACGTTAGGCCATCTATGCAGATTGTTTCTCAGATTTTGTCAAACTAAAATGTACTCAATCATATGACGTTGTTAAATATTTGCGTTAGCTTCTGCAGTTTATGATACCACGTTAGATTTGAAGAAGTCAAGTTGTTAGTGCCAAGAATGTAGGGATTTGTTTTGTTATGGCTATCAGTTATGATTTATTGTTAATCGTGTCTTTTATTTAGCAGATTTTTATGCTTTCCACGTACCATTCTCTTGTATTTAAGCAGAGTTGTGTTTAATGAAATAGATATCTTTGCGTCAGTAAACACACGTTCTGTATATTCTTTTATAGCCTCTGTTTTACAATTCCAACATATTGGTATCAGAGCCTTCTATCTTAAGGGATCTGTGAGGTTGAGTGATACAAACAAGTTTTCAAAAATGGAACCCGACACACAAACATCCTTTAGTCATCTTCCTCCACCTGTTTTCGATGGACAAAATTATCAAGCATGGGCCATTAGAATGACTGTTCATCTTGAAGCGCTGGATCTTTGGGAGGCTGTAGAAGAAGATTACGATGTTACACCGCTGCCAGCAAATCCAACTGTGGCACAAATGAAGAATCATAGGAGAGAAAGACAAGAAAATCAAAGGCCAAAGCATGTCTTTTCTCTGCCGTTACAAGCACCATATTTACCATAATCATGAACATATCATCAGCCAAAGACATATGGGACTACCTCAAAAAAGAGTACGAAGGAAATGAAAGAACCAAGAATATGCAGGTGCTCAACTTGATTAGAGAGTTCGAGATGATGAAGATGAAGGATTCAGAAACAATTAAAGACTATTCTGATAAGTTGCTGGCCATTGCTAATAAGGTAAAGTTGCTCGGTAAGGATTTTTCTGATGAAAGAATTATTCAAAAAATTCTTGTAACTTTGCCAGAGAAATATGAATCCAAAATTTCTTCTTTGGAGGAGTCAAAAGATCTGTCAGATATTTCTTTGGCAGAGCTTTTAAATGCCTTCAGTAGCAAGAGCAAAGAAGACTTATGAGACAAGAGGAAACTGTCGAAGGTGCTTTCCAAGCAAAAATGCAGAGTCATGAGAGTGGAAAATACAAGAAAAGGAAACAAAAACTCAACAAAGCAGAAAATACACGAAACAACAACAAAGATGAATGTTTTCCACCTTGTCCTCACTGCAAAAAGACAAATCATCCACAAAGAAGATGCTGGTGGAGACCGATGTTAGGTCCGTAAGTGTAACGGTTGGGCCATATGGAGAAAATATGCAAAGGTCGGATGCATCGAGACGGAAGAAAAAGCACATGTAATTGAACATCAACACGAGGCGACTCTTTGTAGCTACTGTTTTGCTAGTTGCTATTCTAGCGAAAATTGGCTTGTCGACGGTTGTACAAACCATATGACGTCGATGAAGGTCTTTTCAAAGAGCTTGACAGTCAAAATTTCCAAAGTTAAGATTGGAAATGGTGATTTCATTTCGATCAAAGGAAGAGGGACAATAGCTATTGAGAGCTCCTCGGTACAAAATTTATTTCGATGTATTATATGTACGATATTGATCAAAATCTCTTTGAGCGTTGGACGATTAGTGGAAAAAGGATTTTCGATTATGTTCAAGAACAACGATTGCATGATAAAAGATAGAGAAGGAGTGGAAGTATTCCTTTGTAAAAATGAAAGACAAAAGCTTCTCTATTGATTTAATGGAGGATAAGCGGTGGCTTATATGTGCAATCAAGATCAAACAAAGCTTTGGCATAGGAGAATGGGACACTTTTATCATGCGGCTCTTATTCATATGCAAAGAATAAGCTAGCACATGGAATGTCAGCGATCGATCATAAAATTTCAGATTGCGTATTTGTCAATATGGAAAGCTAACAAAGCTTCCTTTTCCCAAAGAGGAGCATGAGAGCAACGAATAAACTTCAGTTGATTCACTGCGATGTTGGAGGACCAATGAGAACAGAATCTTTCAACAAAGCGGGTATTACATAGTCTTTATTGATGATATGAGCGGGATGTGTTGGATTTATTTTATGAGGTTTAAATCGATGTTGCTAACATCTTACGGAAGTATAAGATTTGGATAGAAAATCAAGCGGATACAAAATTCAGGTGCTCAGTCGGATAATGGAACCGAATACAACTCGCCAGATTTAACAAGTTTTGTGAAGATCACGAGAATTGAGCACCGGTGATTGTGAGATACACTCCTCAACAAAATGGAGTAAGTGAGAGGAAAATAGGACGATCATGGAGATGACTAGATGTTTGGTGCTTGAGAAAGAGTTGCCAAAGGAATTGCAGGCGGAAGCAGCAAATCTGGTTGTATTTTTGTTAAGCAGTTTGCCGACTAAAGCACTTGGCAATAAAACTCCTATGAGGCTTGGTATGATTGTAAACCTTCCTTAGAGAACATCAAAGTATTTGGATGTTTGTGTTTCACTTTGATGCCTCGGTGAACAAAGATAAACTTGATAAGAAAATTTGAAGGGCATATTTGTAGGGTATAGCTCTACGACAAAAGGCTATAGAGTTTATCAACCACACCTTTGGAAAGATAATCATCGGTAGGGACATCAAGTTCATGGAAAATGAAAATTTGGGCGGGAAGAAATAAAAATGAAAAGATCGTGAAGATTGTGCAAAATCATGATGATGTAATTGATGAAAATCATCTTGACATAGTTGATGAACCTCGGTTCATGATGCAAGATTACTTTCGATATTTTGAAAGATGTAATGTTGCAATTTTGAGCTGCGGATTTAAAGAAGCGAAGGAGATAAAAATGGGTGAATGCAATGAAAGAGGAGATCAACATGATTGAGAAGAATCAAACTTGGGAACTTGTAGAAAGACCAAGTCATAAGACACCAATTAGCGTGAAATGGGTTTTCGAACTAAATTGAATGCGAGATGGATCCGTGAATAAGTATAAAGCGAGGCTAGTGGTGAAAGGTTATGCTCGGATATTTGGCGTTGATTTTTGAAACCTTTGCACCGATAGTACGACTTGATACAATCGAGAATATTCTTTGGCATTCTTTGCACAATACAAATGGAAGATATTTCAACTAGATGTAAAGTCAGCCTTTTAAATGGGCATTTCTGAGGAAGAAATTTTGTTGAACAACCGAGGGCTTTGTTGTAAAAGAGCATGAAGATAAGGTGTATCTGCTGAAAAAGGCTCTATATGGACTAAAGCAAGCTCAAGAGCTTGGTATAGTAGGATAGATGAACATTTACTTGGTTTTGGATTCTGAAGAGCTTAAGTGAATCAACTCTTTATATAAGAAAAATCAAAAGCGATATAATTGTTGTTTCTATTTATGTTGATGATTTACTTGTAACGAGCAACAATGAGGATATGGTGTGCGGTTTCAAAATGAAATGATGAATATCTTTGAGATGCGGATCTTGGAGAAATGTCATTTTTCTTGGCATGGAGATACAACAAAGCAAACAAGAAATTTTCGTTGGACAACGAAATATGCTAAAGAGATTTTAAAAATTCAAAATGGATGATTGCAAACTTGTATGCATGCTAATGAATCGAAGGAAAAATTCTCAAAGAAGATGGAGCTCAAAAGTTGAAGAAGGAGTTTCTGAAGCCTTATTGGTTGTCTAATGTATCTAACATCCACAAGACACGATATCATGTATTACGTAAGTATACTTTCAAGATTCATACCTTTGTGCTAGTGAGATTCACTTTAAAGCGGCAAAAGGATAGTTAGATACATCAAAGGCGACGATTATGGCATTCGTTTTCACATCTTGACTATTTTAATTTGTATGGGTATCTTTGATAGCGATTGGGCGGTTCATTTGATGATATGAAAATGCGTCGAGTCTTGCTTTAGTTTTGGTTCGGTATATTCTCTTGGTGTTCAAAGAAGCAAGAAATAGTGGCGCAATCAAGCGCGAAAAGCTGAATTCATCATGACAATGACATCAAATCAAGCTCGTGGTTGAAAGCTTCTACTGGACTTAGAAATGAAACCAGCGGATGCAAGTAAAATTTATGTGGATAATCGGGCTGCTATCGCAATCTCAAATAATCCAGTTTTCATGGAAAAGCGAAGCATTTTAAGATCAAGTATTATTACCTAAGACAAATGCAGAATGAAGGTGAAGTTCGTTTGGTTTATTGCAAGACAGAGGTTCAACTTGCGATATTATGACGAGGCTTTACCAAAAGCTAGGTTTGAATATTTGAGACAAAAACTTGGAATTTGCAGCAAACAACGCAAGGAGGAGTGTTAAATATTTGCGTTAGCTTCTGCGATTTATGATACCACGTTAGATTTGAAGAAGTCAAGTTGTTAGTGCCAAGAATGTAGGGATTTGTTTTGTTATGGCTATCGGTTATGATTTATTGTTAATCGTGTCTTTTATTTAGCGATTTTATGCTTTCCACGTACCATTCTCTTGTATTTAAGCGAGTTGTGTTTAATGAAATAGATATCTTTGCGTCGATAAACACACGTTACGTATATTCTTTTATAGCCTCATTTTACAATTCAACAGACGTTTTCAATAATGTTAAGGTGAAATCTCCTTAGAATTGATTTGTACTGTGATGAGTTTCGAAACCATTTTAAATTCCAAAGTGCGGGGATGTCGAACCTTCGTCTTTGTTCCAATAAGTCAAATGGCTCAATTCACGAAGAAATAGGACTGACTAATTTCTCTTTCTATTCTTGCTTTATATGCCAATCAATTGGAGGATATTCTTGTTTCTCTCGGTAATTTGAGCAATCTTTCTATTCTTTATCTATATGAAAACAAATTATCGGTCACATTCTTTTCAAAATTGGAAATTTATCAAATTTAGTTATACTTGACATGAGTATAAATAACTTTAAATTTAATTCCTATCATATTTGGTAAATTGAAGATCTCACTCAACTCAATCTTTTAAAAATAATCGATTGGTCAAATTCTATTAAACTTGGGAAATATGACATCTCTTAAAGAACTAAAACTAAGTGAAAATAGACTTCATGATCCTATTCCACCCTCGTTTGCAAATTTGAGGAAACTAGAAGTTTTATTTATCCGATCAACAAACTCTCAAGTTCCATTCCCCGTGAGATAGCAAATCTTACAAAGTTGGCGTCATGTCTCTAGGCATAAATTAGCTCACAAGTCAATTGCTTCCTCGGTGCAAGTAAATCTCTCAAAACTTGTGGTGGCAATGACCTATTGAATGGTCCTACTCGAAGTTTGAGAGCTGTCTGAGTTTTGTAACCTAGCGTTTGGTTCATATCTTCATAAGTAGAGATATATAGCGGGGATACAAAAGTTCTATGCGATAGTGTTTGCTTATTGCCCCATCTATTTTGTCCCGACACTATAGTATGCGAGGGACAAATATATCAAGTTATGATGAAAGATTGAGTGCTATGTTTTGATGATTAGTTACACATGGCATGCTCTAGGTGATGATATGTCGAATTATGAGTTGTGAATCTGAATTGTGAATGATTAAATTGCTAGCCCAATGAGATTTAAATGTATATGAATATATGAAGTATATGTATGTTTGATTGTGTGGTTCGTTGCCAATGGCTATAAACGTATAAGCCACTGAGCTTCACAACTCAACCCATTCCCTTCCACTCCTCAGGTGCAGAAAAAGGCAGATCAGCATTGATCCTTGCAAAGCTTGGCAAACCGTAAGAATAAAGACTTTTGTAACGAAGTTAGTTTAGGAAATTTTGTAACTTAGAACCATTTTAAGCATAAGAGTTTAAATTGTATTCAGGTGTATTTTGTATTTTTGCATTTTGCATTTTGAAATGAGCTTGTATAAACTCTCTTAGAATTCATTTATGAAATATGATTGGATTTTAGCATGTGACTCTCAAAATTTTAAATTGTTTAATGTGAAACTTTTGTGAGCACACCACCATTATGGGATGACGGGTTTCATTTTGTCTTCGAATGTTTGAGCTTCGGAAACGGGGTCCAACAATTTGTTATCATAGCGACTACGTTTTTCCTTGGCTCCGAATGTATAGTGTTATGAATTGGTAGGCTATGTGATTAATTGTGTTGTAGCGCCCCCTTACTGTAGGCTACGCACCGGAACGTCCGTGGGTCATTCCGATACATAATTCACGATACGGGTGCACTACGATTCGATCAATTCTATAATCCACATGGCATCGATCAAATAAAACTGTAATACCAGATTCACTTAAATTTTAAAATCAAAAGATACTTCTTATTTCATTTCTTAAAAATCATAAGTTCACAACTCAATGCGATTACAAGCTGTACAAAACCAAAAGGGACTAAAATAACTCTAACTAGGTCATCCCAAAGATCCTAGCTGACCGACCATGGGCCATACTCATCTCATGGCACTCACCATGAGAAAAGTCTCGCTAATTGGAGCTAGGAGTCAACTATCATTGTCTGAAAATAATTGCAATGTTGGGTGAGTTTACGAACTTAGCGAAAACCATCATCGATGGTCCACCCAACTCATGCATATACAAATAGTTCACATTATAGCATACAAGAACATATTCAGAAAATCATTTGCATTCAATTACACATTTATAAGGCATTTCATGCATATGTGACACTTTTCATTTATTACGCTGTTGTGACCGTGCACCTGAGCTCATTTACGTTGAGCCATTGGCTCTGAAAACATTGGGCTTGAAGCTCTGATACATTGAGCATAAAGCTATGAAAGTCGTTGGGCACGAGGCCCTGTGCGTTGAGCTTAAAGCTCTGAATACGGTGGCTGCTCCGGTCACAACTGTCATTTTCCGATCATACTTTTATGCATGAATGCACATGTTCCAAACTTCACTAGTTGTGTCACAATCTAGTATCACCCATCAATTTGCATTGAACCAATTAATAATAATTTATGCACAAGTAGCACTTCATAACATATTCCAATATTTGAACACTGTGGTCCAAAATCAATCAAAACAAACACACATAATCCTTCCTTAACTCCTCATGGCATAGGTGCATAAAATGTACCACATCGAGTTGAAACCAACTAGGTTACTCACCTCAGAACTTCTGAGCTATTGTCGGGAAGTCTCACCTACGTCGGATGATCGACGATCCACTTGAGCCTCTACAATAATCATAATATCCAAATATTACTAATTGCACAATTTCAGATATTCAAAGATGCATATGTATCGAATAATTTACGTCTTATACATGTTATGACATTTTCGACCCTAATCCGAATCTTTCTAATTCAACTCACTCACTCCAATAAAATTTCGAAATTCCATCTTATCAATTCAAAATTCTTAGTCTCTAAATTTCAATTAATCACTAACCAACTCATCGAAATTTAAACCTCAAAACTATCACATAACCAACTTAATTCATTGTCGGAAAAACTAGGGTTCTCGTGGCGGTAGGTCGCTTGCCATAGCATACGCTATCCTCCTTTCATGCATGACGTCTTGCTTCTTTGCTCGTCATGACGTGCGAACTAAATCCACTCGCCGTGGCATACATCTCCACTAAATCGTGGCGTCGACGAAATCGGCTTGTCGGCGTGAAATAAATATTAAATCACGACGTGCGAAGGGTGGCTCACCATGACGTGTGAATCGAGAAAATCATCAAAACCGAATTTCCCGGATCTTCGATATATAAACCATTTAATTCAATTCAGATCACTCTAAACAACTTTCTATACTAAACCCAACTCATTTCTAGCCTCAAATCCATCCAATATCAATTATTTCTCAAATACCCAAATCAAAATCTACATTTTCCTTAAAACCTATATCATTGAAACTTCTAAATTCATAAACAATTTACAACTTAATTACATGATCAAATCAAACAACTTAAAACATAAAGAAGAAGAACTTACTTGTTTTGAACCTTCCACCTTTCACAAATCACCAAGATATTTCAAATCCTCAAGCTAAGCACACACGATTTTTTCACTTCAAACCAACACCAAATCCATTTTTCTCCATTTCAAAGCTTAAACTAGGTTTAAGAGAATGAGTGGAGCAATTTAACAAGAAGAGAATGAAAGGAAAGGCAAGGATGATCCACGATGGAGAAGAGAAAAAAACAAAGAAAAATTTCTTTTCAAAGGCAAGGGAAGATGTCGTGGAAGCAAATTCAAAGATTAGGGTTTATATGTATGGGATTTAAAGCTAAGGGCATGTTTGGCAATTCATTTGCCACATGCTCAAATCTCAGGGTCTAAAAATCCGATTCTTATTCTAATTTCTCCCAAGTTTACATATGATTATAATTAATAAATCCTCAAATCATAACTCAAATTATCTCACGCCAATTATCAATCAATTGCGGAACGAATCGATTAATCAATCATTTAGCCATTTTTACGGTCCGGACCCATAACTCTAAAAATTCGAGAAAAATTCCTATAAATCCTCAAAATTAGAAAATACTTATTCCTATACCCCAATTCCAATTTTCAAACCCCTAGATTCGATTTTCACTCCAATTCTATGATCAAAACCTAATATGTACAAATATAACCTAATTTTCTAATTTACACAATCAAGTCGGGAAATTGTCATACATGTATGTACATACCTATGCTTATGCAATATTAATCATTTATCAACATTTATAAAGGCTAAAATGCATATGCAATTCAAATTATGCATGCACCCGAACTAATCCATCCAAATTACCAATATGCCCTTCACATTGGTAACGGGATGTTACAATTCTCCCCTCCTAAAAAAAATTTCGTCTCGAAATTTCTTACCTGACTGATCGAACAAGTGAGGTCTTGCCTCCTCATGTGCTCCTCGGTCTCCCAAGTCGCCTCCTCGATGGAATGGTTCTTCCGAAGGACTTTCACCAATGGAATCACCACTGCTCCTCACTACTTGACCCACGATCCTATAATCCGTGCGGCTCCTCTACATAACTCACATCTTGGCTATCTCAATCTCCTGAGTCGGAATCACATGAGTCGGGTCTGAACGATATCTCCGAAGCATGCTCACATGGAACACGTCATGCAACTGAGACATCTCACTCAGCAACGCCAATCTATAAGTCAATGGTCCAATCCTCTCGAAGATCTCACAAGGATCAATATACCGAGGACTCAACTTGCCCTTACGGCCAAATCTCAAGACTCCTCTCCACGGAGACACTCGGAGGAACACTTTATCACCCACAGCATACTCCATCTCTCTCCGATGCTGATCCATATAACTCTTCTGTCTTTCCTGAGCCGCCTTGATGCGACTCCGAATCAACTGTACCTTATCTACAGTGTCCTGAATCAGCTCGGGACCCTCTATCATCCTCATACCCTCTTCTTCCTAATAAAGAGGCGATCTGCACTGTCGTCCATATAACGCCTCATACGGTGCCATCCCGATACTGCTCTGGTGCTGATTATTATAAGCAAACTCAACCAGAGGTAAATACTGATCCCATGCATCTCGGAACTCCAACACACAAGCTCTTAACATATCCTCAATAGTCTTAATCGTTCTCTCACTCTGCCTATCTGTCTGAGGATGAAAAGCTGTATTGAAGTGCAACCTCGAACCCATAGCCGACTGCAAACTCCTCTAAAACCTCGAAGTAAATCTGGGATCCACATGCGAAACTATAGACACGGAACCCCATGCAGTCTCACAATCTACGCCACATACTTACAGGTCAATTGATCGAGTATTACTCTCCCTCAGCGGCAAAAGTGAGCCGATTTGGTCAACAGGTCCACTATGACCCGGATCGCATCATCTTGCCTCGGCGTCTAAGCAAACCCATATTGAAATCCATCGTGTCGCTCCCATTTTACTCGGAATGGGTGCAGAATGCAACTTACCTGCTGGAGCACGGTGCTCGGCCTTAACTTCTTTGGCATGTCGGACAGAAACAAACTCGCCACACTGCCTCTTCATACAGCCACGAAATGCAACTTGAGTGTGCAATACATCTTGGTAGTACCGGGATGCATGGCATAAACAACCAAATGAGACTCCTCAAAATCTCATGCCTCGGATCATCCACATCTGGAACACACAATCTCGGCCCATCGAAAGTCCCATCTCTCAACTCAAACTCCAAAGGCAAACCAGATCTCACCCTACTAATCAATCTCACCAACATAGGATCACGGTCACGAACTCTCCCGATCTGTCATACAACATCGGCCTAAGCCTCAAAGTAGCAATCAAAGCTCCATCTGAGGCCAAATCCATCTGTACATTCGAGCTCTCAAGCTGAATCGGGCTAGGTAATCTTCGATCGAATCGAAACGCTTGATATGAGATCTCTACTCGAGGCATACGCCACTATATTGGCCTTCCTCGGATGATACTCAATAGTGCAGTCATAATCTTTCAGTAACTCAATCCATCTCCTCTGCCTCAGATTCAGCCTCTCGTGACTCAACAAATATCTCAAACTCTTATGATCAGTAAAGATCTGGAACGTCTCTCCATACAAATAATGTCTCCAGATCTTCAAAGCAAACACACTTATGACTAACTCCAAGTCATGCCTTTGGATAATTCATCTCATGAGACCTCAACTGTCTCGAGGCATAAGCTATAACTCTCTGTCTTGCATCGGTACACATCCTAAACCTTCTGCAAAGTATCCTTTGAAAACCTCAAAGCCTCCAACTCGATGACAAAGCTAACTGCCGGTGTCGTAGTCAGCCGATATTTCACTCCTCAAACTCCTCGACACTCATCAATCCATCGAAGGCCACACTCTTCCTCGGAAGTTTTGTCAAAGGGTGAGATTACAAAAACCCTCGACAAACCTCCGGTAATAACCTACCAATTGAGAAACTCCTCGACTCGACACATTCCTCGGAATCTCCCAACTCCTCATCGCCTCAATCTTGTGAGGATCCACCGGATACCCTCACGGACCTGATATGGCTAAGAACACCACCTCGTCGGACAAAATTCACACTTAGTGAATTTGGCATCTGATTATCTATCTCTCATGTCTGCAACACAATCCTCGGATGCTCTGCATGCTCATCTACTCCTCGAGAACACAGAATGTCATCAATAAATCTGATCCTGGAATGATCCGGTGAAATGAAAGACCTTATTCATCAAGGCCATGAAGGCTGCCGGGGTATTAATCAACCCAAACGGCATCACTAGGAACTCGAAATGCCCATACCTGCTCCTGAAAGCGCTCTTAGGCACATCGGCCTCTGCAATCCTCAACTGATAGTATCCCGATCTCAAATCCAACTTAGTAAACACTGAGCTCCCACTGGCGATCAAATAAATCATCAATCTTAGGCGGTGGATATTTATTCTTGGTGTCACCGATTCAAGCGCTATAATCGATGCACAACCTCAAAGTCCGTCCTTTTACGCCAAACAACTTTGGAGCTCCCACGGTGAAACACTTGGGCCTAATGAACCCTTATCCGAAGCTCACCTGGCGAGCCTTAAGCTCCTCGGTTCCACGGTGCCATCCTAAATGGGGTATAGATATAGGAGGCGGTACTGGAGCGAGGTCAATCGAGAACTTTGTCTCCGATCGGCATGAGCCAGGTAATTCCTCGAAACACATCGAAAATTCACGATCACGGAACATCCTGCAACCTCTGCTCCACTCTGGAATCCACCACATCGCCAAATAGGCCTCTGACCTCCTGCATCAACCTCGAGGCACTCGTAAAAGAAATCATCTGGTTGGCCTTTGCTGACTAACACCTCGAAATCTGACTCTAGGTGACCGGGAGACTCAACCACGACCTCTTTAGTATAATAATCCATAGCGACCCTATGTGGTGCACTCACTCTGAATCCACCACATCGCCAAATAGGCCTCACAACCTCCTGCATCAACCTCGAGGCACTCATAAAAGAAATCATCTGGTTGGCCTGCTGACTAACACCTCGAAATCTGACTCTAGGTGACAGGAGACTCAACACGACCTCTTTAGTATAATAATCCATATGAATACATAGGCGATGGCGATCCATCCCAAAATCAAATCAATCTCTCCGAGGCAACACTATCAGTGCACTCAACTCCGTGATCAATCATAATCGGACACCCCTGAGACCTCTCCCAAAGCTGTAGTACTACTGAGGTGTACTCACCTCTCAAGCCATCTGCAACATCTCCTATCCACATGCAATCTACATGTCGCATGCGGTGCAATAAAAGAATCGTGGACCACGGATCTATCAATGCAAAAACCTCGATACGGAGATCGAAGCGAACTGGAACCACATCCGGAGAATCTGGGCCTCCTACCTAGTCATGGCGTAGACCACGGCACAGGGGCTGCGATCGTTGCCACGACCCTCGGTCCCCAAAGGAATCTCCACCTCACCTCGGGCTCTACCACGGCCCCTAAATCCAGTCGATACCCCGACTCGCTACTGCTTGTCGAACTACTACCGGCTCTCCCACTCGCGTGGTGAACTTCCAAAGTCATCGAGGCAATTCTGAATCATATGACCCATCGAACCGCATGCTAAACAGGCTCCCGTCACTCTCCAGCACTCCCCACTGTGCCTCTTATCACAATGCACACAAACTGGAAAAGCCTGCCCTAATCCTCTGCCACTACCACTGTCACTACCAATTTGCCCAAATCTCCCCTTCGAACAAAACCCATTGTCTGGATCCTCCTTTGATCCGAACATGCTCTGGCGTCTGCTAAAGCTCCTACGAGCTACCACGGTGTCGCTAGATCTCTTGCCTCCGGATCCTGACCGGTCTCGGTCAGGCTACTATCTGAAGCGCTTGCTCGATCCGCTGCGATAGCTCTCGGCTCAACGAAGGTACCCATATTAGACCGGGCTAACCTGGTACAGATCTCCAGATTAAGCCCTCCCTCAAATCTCCGACACCTATCAGACTCAAAGGCAATCAGAACAGAAGCATATGCCATCAGCTCATTAAACCTAACCTCATACTCAGCCACTGCCATCGACCCCTGTCTCAACTCTCAGAACTCCTGCATCTTCATCTCCAAATAGACCTTGGGCATGTAATTATCCTGAAAGGCTCTCAAAAAATCTGCCCAAGTCAAAACACGAGGTGCAGCAGTGCTTGCCTTGACTGAGTCTTCCACCAGCGATAAAATTTGGACCACGAAGGAGAGAGCGCATAATCAAATCTCTCCTCTGCATCACAATCCATCTGATCGAGGACTCGCTTAGTCCTCTCCAACCATCCTCGACCTCGGTAAGTGCATGCTTGCCATAAAGTCCTGACTCCACGCTTTGCGATCATACCTCCTCTCCCTCTCACGGGGAACTCTGGGAGGCTGCTCCTCGAATAGAGCACTAAAGACTCCCTACTAGCTCTAGCGATCCTTGGTCAGGTGGTTGATCTACACGATCACCAAACGGATGACCTACAACAAAACCACAATTTCCAATCAATTCTGCTTTTCTTACAAAATTCAAGCCTAAAATATACTATGCCCAAAAGATGTCAAACTATGCTCGATACCACCAAATGTAGCGCCCACCACAGTAGGCTCATGCCGGAACACCGTGGGTCATTAGATACACAACTCACGATCTGGGTGCACTACTATTTGATCAATTCTATAATCCACATGGCATCGATCAAATAAAGCGTAATACTAGATTCACTTAAATTTTAAAACCAAAAGATACTTCTCATTTCATTTCTTAAAACCATAAGTTCATAACTCATGCGATTACAAGCTGTACAAAACCAAAAGGGACTAAAATAACTCCTAACTAGGTCATCCCCAAAGATCCCAGTGACCGAGCACATGGGCCATACTCCTCTCTCGGCACTCACACGGCGAGGAAAAGTCTCGCTAGCGGAGCTAGGAGTCAACTATCGCTGTCATAAAAAATAATTACAATGTTGGGTGAGTTTGCGAACTCAGCGAAAAACCATCATTGATGGTCCATCCAACTCATGCATATACAAATAGTTCACATTATAGCATACAAGAACATATTCAGAAAATCATATGCATTCAATTACACATTTATAAGGCATTTCATGCATATGTACAATGCATATGTGACACTTTTCATTTATTACGCTGTTGTGACCGTGTGCTTGAGCTCATTTACGTTGAGCTATTGGCTCTGAAAATATTGGGCTTGAAGTCACGATCGTTGAGCATAAAGCTCGAAAATCGTTAGACACGAAGCCACGTGCGTTGAGCTTAAAGTTACGAATCACGGTGGTACTCGGTCATTGTCATTATCGATCATACTTTTATGCATGAATGCACATGTTCCAAACTTCACTAGTCGTGTCACAATCTAGTATCACCCATCAATTTGCATTCGAACCAATTAATAACAATTTATGCAAGTAGCATACATAACATATTCCAATATTTGAACACACTGTGGTCCAAAATCAATCAAAACAAACACATAATCCTTCCTTAACTCCTCATGGCATAGATGCATAAAATGTAACACATACAGGTTGAGAAATCAACTAGGTTACTCACCTCGAACTTAGAGCTATTGTCGGAAGTCTCACCTCGTCGGACGACCGACGATCCACTTGAGCCTCTGATAATCATAATATCCAAATATTACTAATTGCACAATTTCAGATATTCAAAGATGCATATGTATCGAATAATTTACGTCTTATACATGTTATGACATTTCGACCCTAATCCCAAATCTTTCTAATTCAACTCACTCACTCCGATAAAATTTCGAAATTCCATCTTATCAATTCAAAATTCTTAGTCTCTAAATTTCAATTAATCACTAACCAACTCATCGAAATTTAAACCTCAAAACTATCACATAACCAACTTAATTCATTGTCGGAAAAACAAGGGTCCTCATTGCGGCATTAAGGTATTCGCCCATGACATACGCTACTTTCTCATGCGTAAAATCCCTGCTTCCCGCGACTTGTTTCTTTGCTCATCGCGACATCTGAGACAAAATCCACTCGCCATGACACACATCTCCACTAAATCGCGGCGTCACGGCAATCGACTTGTCGTGGCGTGAAATAAATATTAAATGGCGACGTGCAAGAAGGGGTGGCTCGCATGTGGCGTGTTCATCCTGCGTCACGACGTTCGAACCGAAAAGTCATCGACACCGAATTTCCCAAATCTTTTGATATATAAACCATTTAATTCAATTGAGATCACTCTAAACAACTTTCTATACTAAACCCAACTCATTTCTAACCTCAAATCCATCCAATATCAATTATTTCTCAAATACCCAAATCAAAATCTACATTTTCCTTAAAACCTATATCATCAAAACTTCTAAATTCATAAACAATTTACAACTTAATTCATGATCAAATCAAACAACTTAAAACATAAAGAAGAAGAACTTACTTGTTTGAACCTTCCACCTTTCACAAATCACCAAGATATTTCAAATCCTCAAGCTAAGCACACCCACGATTTTTTCACTTCAAACCAACACAAATCCATTTTCTCCATTTCAAAGCTTAAACTAGGTTTAAGAGAATGAGTGGAGCAATTTAACAAGAAGAGAATGAAAGGAAAGGCAAGGATGATCCATGATGGAGAAGAAAAAACAAAGAAAATTTCTTTTCAAAGGCAAGGAAGATGTCGTGGAAGCAAATTCAAAGATTAGGGTTTATATGTATGGGATTTAAAGCTAAGGGCATGTTTGGCAATTCATTTGCCACGTACCCAAATCTCGAGGTTTAAAAATCGATTCTTATTCTAATTTCTCCCGAATTTATAATGATTATAATTAATAAATCCTTAAATCATAACTCAAATTATCTCACGTCGATTATCAATCAATTGCGGAACCGGAATCTGATTAATCAATCATTTAGCCATTTTTTCGGTCGGACTGTAACTCAAAAATCTCGAGAAAATTCCTATAAATCCTCAAAATTAGGAAATACTTATTCCTATACTCCAATTCCAATTTTCAAACCCCTAGATTAGATTTTCACTCCAATTCTATGATCAAAACCTAATACATACAAATATATCCTAATTTCCCAATTTACACAATCAAGTCGTGAAATTGTCATACATGTATGTACATACATATGCTTATGCAATATTAATCATTTATCAACATTTATAAAGGCTAAAATGCATATGCAATTCAAATTATGCATGCACCGAACTAATCCATCCAAATTACCAATATGCCCTTCACATTGGTAGCAGGATGTTACATGTGTATTAATGAATTGATGTGTTGCATTAAGTGACATGCATATCATGCATACATGTAGGGAATAAGATTGAAAATGGAAGTTAGTTGAAACATTAGTATTTTATCGAAGGGTAAAATGCCACCTCGTAAAAGAATATGATGAGTTTCAAGGATCTGTTGCATCTAATTCCTCACCATTAGAAGGGTATTGATAAGTATAGAATCCCGAAATTAAAACCGTATGAGTTGCATGTGTGAACTTCCGTTAAGAGTTTGGACTAGTAGAAGCGATAAGAAGAATGATGTTTGGTTAGAATGTAAGATGAGGAAAGTTTGTGGATGAATTGGAGAATAATATGATTGAGTACATATGAAATCGATATTTGGATCGTTATAGAAGACTAAAGTGTAAAGCGAGAATGAAATGAAGTCATAAAATTGTTATGATCATAAAAGGATGAATTTGGAACGAAATGGTCATGTGAGTATTGTGATAAAGTTAGTAATTCAATATAAGAAGATATAGGGAAATGTAGAAATGCTTATAAGATAGGATTTGAGGTTAGAATGAGAGTAGAGGAAAGTTGAAGGACTTCAAAAATAAGAATATAAGTAGAAATGGTGAGAATAAAAAATGCAGGCGAGTGAAAAGTGTTGGGACCCGATTGAGACGGATCCCAACCGGAAGCAGCGGAAGAAGCGAGAGAACAAAGCGAAGCATAAAATGAAAGCGGAAGCAAATCAAAATCGAATACAAAAGCGAATGAACATGAATCGAATCAAAGCAAAGAAAGCGAAACATAAGGCAAAATCAAATGGGATCGAATCTAATCACAAATCGAGGCGAATGAATCAAAGAGGAAACATAAATTGAAAAACAAGGCGAACGAAAACGAATCCGACATCCGATAACATACATCTAAAAAAACGTCACGTTGGAAACCTAGACTAAACTATCCGAAATGGATCAATGATTTGCAAAAAAAAATTATACCGTCTCGGATTGTCTTGGTTTTTAGGTTTCCAACGCAATACGTGGATGTTATCGGATGTCGGATCTGCTTTCGTCTGTCTCTGTATTTGATTTACTTTCGATTCGTGTTTGCTTTGTTTCGATTCGTTCCCTTTCAGATTTCGTTTGTTCATTCGCAGTGGTTTTAGCCCAATTTTTGGGTTTCCGTTTCAATTCGATTTTATTTCCGCATGTCGTTTCCATTATTTTCGGTTGAGATTGGTCTCGGATCGGGTTCAACAAAAAGTGATCTTGAGAGGTTAAACTTGGACTTGAAATGATTGTTTGAATTTTAAAAAATGGTGTCAAGGGTAAGTTGATTTGTCATTGCGAATGCACATCAGATAATAGGGACACCATGATAAGTGAGAATAATAAGCCTGTGTGTATTATATGCATGGAAATGATATAAGAAGCAATCTATGACTTTTGAATATTGTTGGTCTTAGTTCTTATAGTTCAAAGTCTAAGATGAGTTAGAGCAAGACGTGGAAGTGCTTGTAGTGATCAATTAGGAAGGAATTGAGATTGTTAATGATGTTACCATATGTGATGAATATAAAAAGAAGAAGAAGAAGGACACGATTATGGCATAATCCCTATGATCGAAGACTGGCAAAAAAGAGAGAGAAGAGTTATCTAGAATTAAATGGGATTAAAGTATCCTTAGCATAAGCTACTAATTGGTGAATTGACATAAATACATCTCTAGATAAGATGAAATGATTTTGGTGATATATGCGAAGATCTAGAGTAATTGAAATTGTTGAGTATCTCATTGAGCCTTAAATTAAAGGGTGTTCTAATCATGTAGCTATGGCATAAATTGATCTATTGAGATATTATGAATAGTAAAATTGATCTTCTTAAGGTAATAAGAAGGGTGATAGGTAATTATGGAAAATAGTTGATTGATAAGGATTTCATGAGCAGTATAGATGATTATAGCGAGGAATCTTCTTTCAAAGAAGAATTTTCCTAAATTGGGTTAAGTTGATCGAGACGATTCAGTTTAAGAGTGATCAATGAAGAAACAAATTGGAAATGAATATGTAATGATTGAAAGTGAGCATGGGAGTCCTTTCCTAAGAGACTCAACGGAGAGGTTGAATATGTTATTGAAAAAGGGTATGTATTTTGTTTGATGTAAAGTATCCAACTATAAGAGTGGATTTTAAATTCGGTGACACTATTGCTAATAAGAGGAGAATATAGGTCCACATTATAATCGGTGTAAATAGGTTTGGTAAATACTAATTGAATCGAGGAATATGATACCAACACACAAAGTGAAGTATTCAAATAAAGTGAAATATGTAGAGGAACTTGTGCGAATGAATAGGCATTGAATAAGTCGATGTGAATTGAAGGAATCAGGCGAGAAGAGAAAATCATTAGGAAAAGAAGTCAAGTGGGAAATCGAAAATGACATGAGATAATATTACCTTCATTGAAGAATTAGTCACTTAGGAATTGCAAGAATTAATTATGGGCACAAGGAATTTTAGGTTATATCTGTTGGAGTTTTCAATGCCCGACCAGTATCATGAAGTAGAAAATTTAAGTGATCCAAGAAAAATCCGACCAATTAGTGATAATGACCATGGATGAGATCTTGAATGTATTGAGCAGTCAAGAAGAATAATTTTGAACATTTGAGGAAAATGTGTAAAGCTGGATGAATGATGAATGTAAGAAGAATTTTGAGGAACCATAATCTCAATGTTAATTATGCCATTTGGATTTGGAGATTATGCAATATATAATGAAGTTTCAAATCAAAGATTAAGATACAATCTGTTGTAACATTATAAAGTGGTTTTAGTATGCATGAGACAATTAAAGTATTATGAGTTGATTTTGATACATGGTTTAGAAGTCTATGATGGCAATTGCTTTCAAGTCTTGGAGACATTTGATGTCTTGAGTCATTTTGAAATGTACATATTTTGTAAGTTTGAGGAAGTTATTGAGTTTGAAAGGAATGCAGATGAGTGCTATATTGGTAAAGGTAGTGTGTAATCGATACATTGAATAGACAAATTTATAATGGAATAGTACAAATTCAGATATTGAGGTTATCAAATCTAATATAATAAAGAGCATAGGATTTGAACAAAATGAAGTACATCTAGTCATTGAATGTAAAGAAGCGGTTTACATGGAAAGTTGAAGAGTCTAAATTGAGGGCTTAGAATCTATGAATCTTATCGAGAAGCGAAAATGAATATGGAATTTTGAGTTGAATCGGAAGAATGATAATACCGTATCCAAATATTGAGAAGTATGTGTACCGATAAAGATGATTGAACAAAGAGATGTTAGAGGCGTAAACAACAACCTATGATATGCATCCTAGTAGGGATACGCTAAGATAGTGTTTGATGGCTAAGGAGGTAGAAGCAAATGACCACAATTGTGAGTTACTAAGTCTAGGCTATTGGAGATATGCTTAAAGCTTATATTTTGGGGTTCATAAGAATATAAGATCGATGTACAAATTTGATTGACTTGAACATAACAATCATCATCATAGTGATTTCATTAGAATATAGGTATGCGAAGTTACATGATAGAAAGAGTCATTCGCTTTTGTGTTGTGATGACTAAGGTCTAAAAAGGGTTAAAGGGAAAATTTGATTGGAAAGGTTATTGATAAGTGAAATTGATCAATTTTAGAAATTAAGTGATTATAGAAAGATAAAGGAGTTTGGTGGATCAACACTAAAGGTATGGGATACAGTGAGATAGACATAAGAGTTAAGTGTACTAACCTTTGTGAGATGTGAACTATGAAGAAAATGATGAAATGTTTATGAGAATATCACTTTCCCAAGGTGTGTTTACATTGAGTGCAAAATGTGTTATATGCAAGGATGCTAAGAAATATCGATATGATCGATATTGGTGTTATTGACACAAGAAGTGAAAAATTGTGAGTAATCTGAGATATATATATAAAATGAGAATTAGTTAAGAAAGTGATTGATTATATATATATATATATATATATATATGAGGAATTAGTTAAGAAAGTGATTGATTAAATAAGTGATTGAAAGATCAAGTGAGTTTATTGACTATGTTCATTTGGAAGAAACTAGGTAAGTGAAGAAGTTACTTGTGAGATTGAGGAAAGCATAAGACATCATTTCCTCCATTTTTTGATCACTCGGTAAGAATTTGAGGACAAAATTCTTTAAGGGAGAAATGTTGGACCTCATTACTTTTCACGGAAGTTAGAACTATTAAATGAGAAATTGTTAGTGATTAGTTATGAGTAAAGAAAAGGAGAATTCTTGAATTTGAAATGATATACAAGATTAAGGTAGTGAATGTAATAAGTTGATGATGAGTGTACTTGAATATATGAGTGTTAAAGATAACCAATAGAATGGTTTTTAGTTAAAAAAACAATTGTAAGATGATGGTCTAGAGTGACAAAGATTGTGTGAATGGAAGTTGAGAGGAAGAATAGTGTTTGAGCATGAAAGTTGAAAATGCAGAAAAGTAACAAAGCATCAATAGGTTGATTATGAATTTTGGGTTTTGATGATTTCTTTGACTAAACTTGTATATTTTAGAGTAGTATGAATTTATGGTGAATGAGTTGATTGAAATGGAGTAGAAAAACTAGAAATAAAAGTTTGAAATGTTAGTTTTTGAAAATTTGAAGTCTGAAAATTTTGGGAATGAATAATAGTGGAGAGTTTGATTTTTGATCTGAAAGTTCTGTGAATTTTCTGGGTTGATCTAGAGAGATTTTGATAAATTGTCTTTATGAAAGTTGTAACTTATCTTTCTAGCTTTCCATTGATATAAAGTATGAGATTTTTCGACAATGGAGTTGGAAGATATGATCATTAGAAGTTGTAATGTTGTTTTGGATGGAACTTTGGGACAACCACATTGATTTGAAAATTTGACCCTTATAGATGTAGAATTTATTTTAAATTTTTCATAAAGTTGTATATCTTTCTTTTAGGTTTCCATTGATATAAAGTTTGCAAAATTTGGAGTTCGAGTCAAAAATTATAGAGTTTAGAAGTTGGGATGTGGAAGAAGAAAAAGTAAAGGAGGAAGGGCATTTCGCGATCATGACGTCGTGGCTTCGCTAAATCGCCGTCGAACTTACCGATTTTCTGATTTGAACATCTTTCACTATTTTGGTCATAACTGTTTCGTCCGATCTCTAAATGACCTGATTTTTAAAGCAATGGATTCTTAAGACATTTTTCTACCTCTCCAAAAATATTGGTAGTATTCTGAATTGATTTGATAAAGATTGATTGAACAAAAATGCGGGATTCGGTTGGAAGAATATGAGTTGGATGTTTTCTTGAACATGCTTGATATTTTGATGATATATTGACCTATAGAGATCCAAATGATATGATTGTTGATTTGGAGTCAACTAGAGGCGTAGGGCTACAAATTATATGAAAAGTCAAATTGTGATTCAGTCTGTAAGATATTGAATTTTTGATGGAATTTGTACATATTACCTTTGTTTTGATTGTGAACAACCCAAAATATTTGGCCTATAACTTTCAAATTACTGAACCAAGTTGAGTGATTTTGATGTCAATGGAAACATAAGACATAGAGAACATTTCTCTAGAAGGAAGTGTTATCAAATTTCTTCATTTACCTTATCAAAATAAGGAGTTAAGATGCTAGTAGTTGATGAATAAAAAGGGCAAAATTGGGAGAACCAATTAAATGAAGGGTAGAAAGGAAGAGCAAGCATAATGTGGTATTATTTTAAAGAAGAAAAGAAACATCGTGGGATTTAGAAAATAGAAAAGAAAAATGTGAAAAGGAGAGAAGAAGGAAGATCGTGGAAACTTGGAAGGAAGAAGAAGAAGAAGAAAAGAAAGAGAAATCAACTTGTTAGAGGTAAGATTTCATCTTTCTTCTTAATAGATTAAAAGGGAATTAAATAGAGATTAGGGTTGTGCTGGAAATGAAGGAAGAAAGAAGAGGAAGATGAAATCAACTTGATTTTGGATTTCTAAGCTAGGGTTTTGGTTTTCTAGCTTAGATGGACTATGAGTAGGTTAGGTTTAAATTCAATTTTAGCATTTCTTTGATTCTTGAAGTTTATAAACCTTCATTGAATATGAATTAAATATAATTGGTTTATTTGAAGGAATCACGAAAACCTTACTCGAGTAAGAGGAAAGCAATTTTGAGCTTGGATTTTTCAACAAAATTAGGTGGGTAATATGTTTATGGTTGTTGTGTGAAATGAGCAAATTATCTTATGTATTAATATGTCTAAATTGCTTAAATTGAATGAAAGTGATTGTATGAAAATGTATGATGATTCATTATCATGTCATGCCATGAAAAGCGAATGGCTTTTTGTATGATGAATTATGAACATGTTATACCTTAAAAGGTCATGACATTTTGAATTGAATTATGAGCATGATTCTGCTATGCCTTGTATCATGGCATTTTGATTAAATGGAAAAAGAAGAAAAGTATGAGAAGATGAAATTTGTGATTGACTAAATTGAACATAAATTTGTTTGTGGTTAGGCAGAGAGTAACGTTTCATTAGCCACATGCGTGTTGACGTATAGCCTTCTCATTTGCCCGTTTGAGGCCACGAGATCTGAGAAATCAAACTTCGTTTTGTTCACGATTTAAACTTGGTTTATCCATTTCAATCTCTGAAACTCTCGAGCCATTAATGTGCACATTTGTATTTTGATATGTCATGTTATGATGCAAGATTGAGTGCTATGTTTTGATGATTAATTACATGACATGTTCAGGGTGATGATATGTGAATTATGAGTTGTGAATCTGAATTGTGAATAATTGAATTCTATCCCAATGAGATTTAAATGTATATGAATTTATGAAGTATATATATGTTTGATTGTGTGGCTCGTTGCTAATGACTATAAGCGTGTAAGTCCTTTGAGCTTAGCATCAACCCATTCCCTTCCACTCCTCGGTGTAGAAAAAGCGAGATCAACATTGATCCTTGCAAAGCTTGAAGCAGGAAGAATAGAGACTTTTGTAATGAAGTTAGTTTAGGAAATTTTGTAACTTAGAACCATTTTAAGCATAAGCATTTAAATTGTATTCAGGTGTATTTTGTATTTTGTATTTTGAAATGAGCTTGTATAAACTCTCTTAGAATTCATTTATGAAATATGATTAGATTTTAGCATGTGACTCTCAAAATTTTAAATTGTTTAATGTTCAACTTTTGTGCACTTTACCACCATTATGGGATGTGGAGTTCCGTTTGTCTTTGAATGTTTGGGCTTGAAAAGCGAGGTCGATAAAGAGATTCTACTACTTCCTTAGTATAGCAGTTCATAATAGCCTATAAGTAATGAGCCAACCTATTACCTAGGATAACATCTATCTCTCTAAATTGTAATACAATTAGATCTGCCTCAACTAATCAAGATCAAGCACCCTTAGACTGTCCTATAAGCTGTAGTACTACCCTATCGGTATAGTCACCTCTAGCCCTCTGTAGTACCTCCTTATCCATGATGCACGCCTAGAAGCAAGATGTAGTGCGATTAATGAATGTGTAAATCCTGGATCTAGCAATATAAATGTCTCATATTCATAAATAAGGGCGCTTGCAATAACATTTGGTGAGTCCTAAGCCTCTACTGGTCACGAGATAGACTCGTGCCGGGGTTGCGGTGGTGCTCGCACCTCGATCCTTATAGAAGGACTTGAGCTTGCTCTGCCTCTCCCTCGTCCTCTCTATCCGGATCCCTACCTACTCTTTCTCTGGGCTGTAGCATCACTTCCAGATCTCCCACTCACAGACTAAGCTCCCAATGAGCAGGACAATCCTTAATCCGGTGGTCAAAGAGCGCACCTAAGCAAGCTCAAATAGTTTCGACATTCACCACAGTGCCTCTTCTCCCAATACTCACACGGAGGCAAGCGACTCTCTGCTTGTACTTCTTCCTTCTTTGGACTATGCAAAACCACCCTACATGCGAATTTTGGTTGCTTGGTCCAATTGGTGGTCTGAAAGCTCTGTTCAACACTTACTAAATCTATCGCGAGAACTACTCGACTCTCTACTAGAACCTCTTCATTACAGGCCCTTGCCGGTCTCTACTTGTCTCTCTTAATAGATGCTCAATTATGATCCGAAGCAGCTCTCAACTCGATTGAAACTACCAGTGTCGAAATCGCTAACCTGTGTTCTAAACTCCATATTGAGCTCGTCCTCAAACCTCTTATACTTGTCTTCTTACATGGGGACTAAGCGATGCATAGCCCATCACTCATTAAATCAGAATCTCTTATTCTTCCTCGACATCCTATCTGCTTCAAATCCTATAACTCTTTCATCTTTCTGCCAAGTAGATCTTGGACATGTAGTTTTCTATGAAGACCCTTAGAAAGTCTTCCTACTTCAATTGGCAGGCTTGATGGTACTACCGGATAGTCTTCCACCCGCTTGGTAAGCTAGGCCCTCAATAAAAGATACTACATAGTGAACCTCTCATCGACGCTGCGTAGTCCATCCGATCAAAAACCCTCTTAGGTCCTTTCCAACCATCCTTTAGTCTCAATGAGTGCTGCATGCCATGAAATCCATAGCCTCTACTTAGTAACTTTGTGCATGCCTCCTCTCCTTCTCTTGGGGACTCTAGAGGCATCTCCTCTGTCGAGTCACGAGAACACCCTAATGACTCCTACGATCCTAAATCATTTGGTTGCTCCAATTGTTCACCTAGAGCAGATGACCTATAACAAACAAGAACTTGATCATTATCTACATTTCTCACGATATTTTGTTATGCACCCCTAGATATCCCTATGGATGCTAAACCATGCTACGATCTTACCTAAATGTGGCGTCCCTTACACTATAGTAGATACGAGGGCGCCTTTAGAGGACAATCCGATTACATAACCTAAGACACGAAGTGTAATACGTTTAATTACTACATTCAGTTAACATGCCATCATCATTTTTTCTCTTATAAAACATCATATGGAAAAACACAATAATTTAAAATAATTTCAGCCTTTCATTTCTTAAAAACCAATTGTACACATGGCGGTTTCTTAAAACCATCCAAAAGTGTACATCATCATATCTTAATACAAAGATGATGTTACATGAAGAGGAAATACACACAAAAATCTATCTAATCTATCTAAACCTAGGTGACCGACTTTTGATCCATGACTTCTCTTCCCAATTCACAGTATACCTGCTTTGCTTGTAGGTCTCTTAGTAGCTAAGAGTGATCTTTCGGTCTTGAAAAGTCAACGTTGCAATTTTGGTGAATTTTGCAAACTCAATGAGGTAACCATCATCAATGGTCCCTCAATTCATGCATCACATCAATACATATAACACAAAATTCACATCCTTGCATGATTCATCACATCTGGTGGACAATTTAACATTTCGATCAATCCGACATGCTTAATAAAATGCATATGAGATACTCATGTGACTCTTTTTCGATTATTACATTGTTGTGACCGAGGTGTCTATAATTGTCTTGTATCTATTGTGGATACCGGGCTCATTAATAGTGTCTCATATCATTGAAGATCCAAGGGCTCATTTACATAGTAGACGCTTTGACTCTTATTCACTTTAGAGCTGAAGCTCTTTTTACATTCTGCGTTAAGCTCTTTTTTATAGCGACTCGGTCCTGACTCTCATTATCTATATGGAATTAATCTCATTCTCGATCAATCATATCATGAAATATTTAGTTTGTCATTCACTACAGTAGTGACTTCAATATCTTGTTCACATATCTTAATCATCGGACCTTTTTCATTCAAGTCTCAACACAATTCAATTCACATTTATGAAGCAATTCAAAACATAATGTAACCTGACAAATAATTGAGTATAATCATTTAGGTTACTCACGAGGTCACTCCGAAGCTAATGCCTAGAAGTCTAGCATGTCTAGAGGTTGACGTTCTATTTGCTCCTCTATATCAAATAACAAACATATATATATATCACAATTTGCACAATTATAAGTGTTTACTAATGCACATGTATGTAATGAAATATGTATAATGCATGTTCACTTGACAATCTGAGGTATTTTCCATTATCCTAATCATATAATCAATCTATCTCAGAACTCACTTAAGTATCATTTGTACTTAAGGCTTATACCTCAATAAAACCATTAAAATCACAATTCATTTCTCATTGTATCACTTTCAGATTTTCCCCAAAACTAACTTTCGGTCTACTTTTCTTAATCATGCAATGAAAATTAATTCATCAAATTTATCTCATAAACTAACAACTCTAAAGTTTACATAATACTTACTTGTTAAAACTCAAAATATTCAACTATCAAAAGCCCTAAACATCATGCAATTCACGTACACCATGATATAGGTTGACAAGCTTCCGGTTTTCTTAAAGGCAAAGAGAAGGAAACTGAAGTTGGGAGTAGTAAAGAGATAAATGAAAACAAGGCTCAACTATGGTAGAGTTCTGATGAAAAACTCTGTGTTAAGAAAAACTTGAGAAAGAGGCTGCGAGGAAGATGAAAACAAGAATACAGCACTTGGTCTTTCCAATGAAATTGTATAGTAAAACTTGAACTAGACAAGTGACACTTGTCACTTATCTAATATCTAAGGCTCTAACTAAGTTCCCCCTTTAAAAAAAAAAACTAGTTCCCATAACTCTCATCCTTTCATTACAATTATTTCCAAAACTTTCAATATTATCTACTACAAATTCTAAATCATCTCCAATTTTTAGTCATTTATCAATTTTCCAATATCAATTGATTTCTATTTCTATTTTTCATACATCAATTTACTTGCCAGTGGCATATTTAGTTAGTATAATTATAATCAACAAAATTTTGGAATTATTCCTAAAATTCACCAAAATTAAAAATAACAATTTCACTAACCAATTGAATTTCCAATACCATAAATTCATAATTCTCATAATATCACATCT